>QEOT01008726.1:58047-93154 GCA_003123785.1 Pterocarya stenoptera | reverse complement strand
ACGACTCGAACGGAAATCCTCCCTTATTAGGCTTGAAAAAACAAAAAAAAAAAAAAAAAAACCAACTCACAAATTCATATCCCTAAATACACTAGACAGAGGGGAGGGGGAGGAGCCGAAGCTCCCTCCCCCTCACGTTAGATCTGGTCTTCGAAGGCTTCTGAGAAAACAGGGAAGGGTTTTAAGAGAGAGAGAGAGAGAGAGAGAGAGAGAGGGCTCCGCCAGGTTTCTGGCTGACCATCTTATCTAGAGTCTAGAGATGGAGAAAAGAGAGGAGGCTTAGTTTATTAGACCAATACCATTATGATATATTATCATTAAAAAAAAAACAATTGGGGGACCTTTTCTTGGGGAAAAACGGTAGAGAATTGGATGATTTATTTCTGTTAAAAGAATAATGATGGTTGAATATTTTGGACAAAAGTAATGTCATATATGGTTCTAGAGTGTACAAACATCATGAATATGTAAATTTTTTAAATTAAAGAGAATAATTTACAACCGATCCGTCTGTCTTCAGTCTTAATATAAAAAAAGCCCACCAATAAGTGATCGCCACGTAGGCGATTTATTGAAAAACATATGGGACTGCATGGTAGGAGACTCATTTGCTTAAATCCCTCATCTCTTTCGCTCAAACCCGTCAAAGCCTCCAGCGTTGCAGCCCGTCAAAGCTTCCAATATCGGTCTCTCTTCTTTTTATTGCAGAAGATTCAGATGGGGTAATGGGTGCAAGGTTGGAGACGACAACGGTAGCTTGTAAGTATGGTTTGCCTTCACCTCTCAGTTTGGTTGCTGAGAAAGCAGAGGATTTAGTAAACAGAGTAGTATTTTCAAACACTATGTTCAGCTCAGTGATATAATTTGCATTCTTTGTTTCCTTTGCTTAGCGACGAGGCAGAGCATTACTGTCTTCCTTGCAAGAAAATATTGGAAAAAAGAGTGAAATTGGAAGATGTTTATTTTGTTTGTATTTTAGTTTTTGTGATTGATAGTTATGTAGTAAGTCTTCATTTGCACGATATGTTCTTCAATAATTTCAACTGGATGTAATTTTTGTCTGTCATGACGAAGATGCTGGGCATGACAAAGATGGTTCTTGCATGGAGATGGTGGGTGCGACGGAGATGGTGGCGCCGAAACTGGTGGCCGACGGAACTGTTGGGGCGTTTGATGGCACTGGGGTGTTCGACTGAGGACATTGGACTAGGCCGTTCGACGGTGACTGGTTGATGGCATTGGACTGGGGCGTTTGACGGATCTGAAGTTTGCGAAGGGGGCATTCCTTCGACTTGAGTTTCAAGAGGTGTTTTAGCAGGGTTGTTTGACTGGGGCGTTTGGGAATGTGATGATCTTCACGTTAATTGTGTGGAATCGCTGACGTGGCGGCTTACAATTGGTGGTTGGTATTCCCTTGAAAACAACCGGACCGGTCCAAAGCGGTTCTGTAAATTAAATGACTATGAATTTAGTCATATTCATCTCTGAGAATACATTTTAAAAAATCTTAATTGCGTCTATAAAGAAAGAGATGCCTGAAATAGACTACAAGACAACATAAACAAACTTTACCCGAAAATCATAATTGCCTTAAGCAATGACCTAATTATCGACTTCCACATGCCTAATCATAACTCCATAACTCCGACTTATACCTACTCTAGCTCCGACTTCATCTTTAATTGAAAAAATCGAAGTTTGAAGTTAGGGTTAGGGTTTGGAGTTGAATAAGACTCTAGACTACCGACTTGGACTCCGATAGTTATACTTATTATATTTTATATTAAAACAAAAATGATAGGAGGTTGAGTAGACTAATGGTTGGGGCTGTTTTTGATAACTCCATGAATGGAGTTTAAGCCCCCACGAAAAAAAAATTTTAGCCTAAGTTTTAGCTAAAATAGCGCCAGAAGGGCCATATAATGAGTTTTAACTTCTCAATTTCTCCCCCTTATGATTTCTAAATCTTCACTTGTTTTCGTTGGCTGAGAGAAGCAGATTAGTGAGAGAGTGTGTGTGCTATCGAGAGAGAGAGAGAGAGAGAGAGAGAGAGAGGAATTGGGTGTGACGAAGATGGTGACCAAATCAATATCGACAGCAGCACTACATGTGAGGCTCTATGCGTGGTGGCTGAGTTCAAGAGAGAGGTGAGATGGGTTTCGTTAGGCCGAGAAAACAGAGGAAATAGATCATATCTGTGGGCTAAGTTACACTTTATGCGGGGTGGTAGAGCTCGAGATAGAAAAAAATGTGACGAATCTAGGTGGCCTTCCTCACGGTGGGTCTCGGCTGGGTTGTGTGGTTCGTGACTGGCGTCCAATGGTAGGGAGTGCCCACTTGGCGTTGTCTGTGTGTGAAGGTAGTCTTGGTGGTACTAAGTGGCGCTCGTGGGTGAAGGAGGTTCAGCCAAGGCTGGCCAACGCTTCTCAAAACTTCTCTTTCAGGTTTGATTGGTGGTGCTAAGTAGGATATTTCTTAATCTTTGTTTGGATGTTGTTTAGATGCTGGGAAAGTGCAAGTGGGAGAGAAAATGGAAAAGAAAACCTAACTCTGAATGAAAACTTCGACTCCACTCCGATACCAATGAAATGAAGCGGAGCCAGAGTTATCTCTCTCTCGGAGTCGAAGTTGTTTTTTAGCTTCGATTGTTATTGGGTTCAAAGGTCGAAGTTGAGGAACCTGACTCCGTAGGAGTCAAAGCCCACCTCTACTAACTACCTCTAAAAATGCATTAAGCTATATGAAAAATTAGAAACCCAAATGTGTATATCAGCATGCATGCCACTGCTGCCTCTCTAATTGATTTCTTCTCAAGAGTCACAACGTAGCTCTCCTATTGTCAAATCAGGGAGATTTCTCACTTCTTACTGTTAATTACCTTTGATTTCACATTTATGCTCTTCCTCTCGTCTTCAACTAAATGGACAGGATAGGAATCTGGAGAGAAAGATAAAGGATTCTTTAGAGTTCCATAAGTGCACCTAGCGCTGAACAAACTGCACTCTTATGAAATACCCTCATGAAATTTATTACGGTAAAGAATATTACGGCCACGAGGAAATGGATATTGTTATAACTTGGCAAGTGACTGGTGAAATTTGTGACTGACTTAGCATGGCTTTAGAGAGCATCTACATTTGCTACAAAATTTAAGTTCTTTTTTCAACAAGCTAAAGAAACTCTCACTTTAGAATTTCTAAATCTAATTGTAAACGATTCTGCGTCCTAATATGTACACTCATTCAATATGATTGATCAAAAAGTAGATTTTATTGAAAATAGTGCTAAGTTGAATTTATAATATGAAGGCAACAACATTATTACGCAGATTGGTATGCAAACTTGCTTGTACATAGCAAAACTCGATAAATTTATATTTTTCTCGCAAATCTTTTGTGCGAAATAGTACACAAATGAGAGAAATTGAATAACGCAATGATCAGATATTCATGTATCAATTTGAAACTTTATCTATTTCTGCAATCTCGATATAACCAATTCAATTATGCAAAAATAAAGTCGATTCCACATTAAAAACCAAACAAAACTTTATACCAATAAACTTCAAACAAAAATTTGGTTTCCGAGAAAATGTGAGAATAGAAATTAAACAAAGCTTTGAATAAAAAAATCTAGACTCCTATTAAAATGTATAATTTGTTTTAGAGAAATACTTAAGGACCAGTCCGGCCAAATAACAGCCTCCCAATCATATAGTGACACCTAAAACTTCCATATGACTTATCCTAAACTAGCACTACATCAGAAAAGGGCAAGCTCTTCTTCGCAATTGAATCCCCTTACCCCTCGCACCCACTCGAAGCTGATTTCAGCCCATCGAAGGAACGTCTCACGAAGGAACGTCAACCCATCGAAGCCCTTTCTGTCCCGTCTCAGCCCCTCGCACCCCCTCGAAGCTCAACCCGAACGAACTCTTGATTCCCCTTCGTCGCTCAACCCATCGAACAATGTCGGTGTCGGGCCCCTTCAGAACCCCCCCTCGAAGCTCAACCCCCTTCAAAACCATTTCTGGTATGCTTGCGTCGGACCCTAAATTCGATTTTGCTCTATAATGTAAACTGTTTGGACTCGTATAAACCAATGGTGGGTCGACTCGTGTAAATAGTTGTCGTTTCAAATTCCTTAGCATTTCTTCCTCAACAGACCTGGTTTCTTGGCAAATTGATTGTGGTTGTAATATTAATTCTTGTATAAAAAATATTAGGACCGGTACCTCTCCTCATCTGGTATGCAAGAAATGTTGTTTTTGCATTTTACGTGTTTGATAAAGGTTCTAAGAAGAAAAAGCACCACTGTATTGTTGGTACTTTTAATCTAGTACCTTTATTATAGGTGAATGGATGAAGAATGAGGAAAGCCTGAGAAACAAATTCGGTGATAAAAATCCTGCCAGGTTGAAGCTTATCCCCAATTTGGCTTTAGTTGTTCCCTCAAATAAGTGCATTGTATAGTACTTTGACAATTGATTGTTTATTGGATTTTTTTTCCTTGTATAATTGTCCTTCAACAAATATATTACCCCCAGCTGTAATTAGCACATTGTCTTTTGATATTGAGCTCGATTATGATGATCGAGATTGCTACATGAGGGACACTTTGGTCACTGCATTCAGATGTGATTTCACTACTATTTCTGCACATGAATTGTTTATTGGCAGATAAGATCATTGATGCTCTTACTTTGGAAGTCCATTGGGTATTGAATTGCATTAAAAGCTGAATTTTGCGCACAGTTTTTTGAAATGAGTCCATATTTCTTACAGATTGTGTTCTGATCATAATAATTACATTAAGGCTATACTTTTTTCTAAGGACTAGCATCATGCACGTCCTTACTGATCTAGGGGCTCTTTTTAGCTAGCATGAATCAGATTAATGCCAAATGATAATAAATGGTTTTCAGTTACTGCTTACTTCAATATTATGATAGGGCATGAAAAGTTCAGGTTCTCATTTCGGGTCAAGTTCTTGGACAGTAAGAGGGGAAGACAAAAGCTAGTTTGAAGAGACCACTTTGCTATTGTGGATGCCAAGCGAAGCTATGGATTTCTAGAAAAGCAAATAGTTTTGGTAGAATATTTTTCAATTGTCTAAACTATAAGATGAATAAATAATGTGATTTTCTTGAGTGAATTGATCTTTCAAAGTGAGCAAAACAGCTGCTATAAGATGACGTTGGAGTTAGCTGAACGGAGGAAAGATAGGGTACTTCTTGAGCAGCTACGCATCGAAGAATCCAAATTTAAAGCAATGGAGAAGAAGTATAAGGGAGTCTTGAAAGTGTTAATTTTGTCATGGTTTTTTTTATTTTATTTTTTATAATAGTTTGTGGTGTAATTTTTATGTATTCAAAAAATTATAATGTATCTCAGTCAGTGCTACAACTCATTTAATCCATTGTACTTTTTTTAAAACTTTGATCAGTTTAATGTAATGAGAACATCCTTCATGTTTTGAATGTATTTGAAATTGACCTAGTTTATTTTGAGATCAGATGCTGCTTAGTTTATTTATTTTCAGATTGGAAATTCTCATGTTTTGAATGTATTTGAAATTGTCCAAGTAAGGTTTTTGCCAATGATTAAGATCGAATCCAAGCATGTCATAGATAAACCAAGATCAAATTCATGGATACATATGATAAACCAAAAGAAAATACAACCAGAAAATTGGTACATAAAGTATGTCTTATAGCTAAACTGCCACATTGGTACAGAAATTGAAGGACAATCTGATCAGACTTGGGAAGAAAGGACCATGTGAAGAAAGTCAAACTGCCACATTACTCCCTATCACATTAAAATAAAGACAGATTAAATTAACCAATAAATAGAAGCCGAATTAAACATCACAAAAGACAAATAAATCACATACAATATATAAGAAAATTTCCACTATGATTCCAAATGTATTGATATATTGTTAGTTGTTGGCTCAGAATCCCTACATAAACAACAACAAAACACAAACTTTATTAACTTCTTCAATTAAAAATCGATAAAATATAAATAACTACAAAACTACTATACCTCACTAAAGGACAATTGTTTTTAGTATGTCTCTTATTCTTTCAAATACTACAACGTCTTTTCTTTGTTATTTGTGTTCCTTTCGGGTTCTTCGCTCTCAAAGATTTTGGTTGTCCTTTTGTTGGCACCCATGGAGGATCCTGTACCGTTTGTGAGGAATTCGATACAAATTGACTTCTTTGAGGCTCATTGGTTGACCCCCCCCTTTGTGAACATTCTACATGATCTTCCATTACAAGTAACTCGTTGTGAACCTTCTCCAATACAAGACATAGGTGCTTGTGTTTTCTGTTGACTGCTACCCAAGTTCAACAATGTCATAAAGTTGTATCATCAACTTGCTTTTTCTCATCATAGAATCATCTTGTCCTTGCTGAACTTGCCATTCAGAACATGGTATGTCAGGAATAGGTAGACTCTTAACATTAATAGTCTATCTTTCTAGAACATAATGATGTGGCAATCTATCTAACTTCACTTTCTTGCAAAAAAACACACAAGATATGCCTATAAAGAATCCCCATAAACTCCCAATATTGATCACACATAATTTGAAATAAAATTTAAACAAAGTCAAAATATTTTATAATACAATGATCAAACTCTTACTTTATACATCAAGCTAGGGTTTATTCCAAGACCCAAAAAAATCAAAATCTTGGTTTCTTCTGCTTACGCAGAAGGAAGAGCTTCCCTCCCTCCTCTCTCCTTCATCCCTACTCCCTACTCCCTCTCCTCTCTCCTTCATCCCTACTCCCTACTCATTCTCCTCTCTAGTTTTCTTCTTTTCTTTTCCTTTTTAGTTTTTTTTTTTAGGGCTAAGTATGGCGGAAGGACGATCTGCTACTCTCCAGCATCCGGCGACCACCACGTGCCCTACAACAAGTTTTCCAAGGCGCCGATCCTTCAGATAAGCTGGCCTTTAAGGCCAGTCGTGTGAGGTGGGCTATATATAACCTCTCTCAATTGATTTTTCGGATAATCTGAAATACATTAAAACTCACTTTTTGTTCTTTCTTGATAAAATATTTAGGTTGTAGATTTGTTAAGTGTTACTCTAGTTTTATACTACGTAGTACACTTCGCTACTAAAAGGAAACGTTTGGGATTTGTCAGTCTGGAGAAACTTATGGAGCAATTTTATAAGCTAAACTTCAGGTATTTTTCTACTATACTTTCTAACACGTATAATAAGATATTGTATGGTTCTTTAATAATTAATACATGGTGTTGATATTTAATGATTCAAAAAAGATCATAATTATATGGGCCAATTAAAGAGATCAGCCGTTCATAGTGAGCATTAACAAAATCTCAATTAATTAGGGAGAAATATCAAATAATATTGGCAAAGAAAATCTTCAGTTTTTCAAATTTGTGTTTAGGAAAACGTACAACTCATTCAAAAAATTAAGCTCTCGTACGAATTGTCTAGCCATTAATATTGAACATGCATGCTTCGAATGATAGTACTCTCAGGTTGAGCTTTTTACATTAAAATGGTATAAATCAACTGCGTTTTGAGTGACAAAATATGGCTTTTTAGCAAAAAATAGTAAGGCCCACCATTACAGACTAATTATTAAAATTGATATTTTTAATGTGAATTTCAAATTTATTTATTTTTTTTAAAAAATGGCACGAAACCTACTCACCGTTCGTGTGCATTTAATTGTGAGTAATGCTACTAGGTACAAGTCTCAAATATATAAATTTTATGAAAAAATGTGAGTTCCATAAAAAAATAAAAAAATAAAAAATAAAAAAATTCATACTTTTCCATGATGTAATCCAATTTTTTATAAAGAACTTTCGCGATAATATTAGATGTTCAGTCCTAATACCAATGGAATCCCCAACGATTTTATCATGATGTTTCTCATGCAGTTTAATCATCTATGCCTAGCTTTTATAGATCTCTTTATATGGGAAGTGGACTTTTTGATCTTCTTCAATTCATGATCTGTGATATTTTTAAAAAAAAATAAAGTTAAATTGATGAATTCAGGCTAAGTTTTCTGAGTCTCTGATCAGGATCACATTTATATTACCCTCCTGATTTACTTTGCAAATGTGAATTATTAATTGATTTAGAAAATATTATATAATTTCTTCCTAAAATTATAATTTTTGAAAATTCCATCATTTTGTTTTTCAAAATTTTGAGAGGGTTAGATTTTTGGAGCCGCTTGTGTCTCTCTTTTGGTCATCTAAAATCTGCATTTATTAAAAAAAAGGAAAAAAAACAATAAAATATATATTAAACAACATAAAACAAATTCACATGATAGATCTTTGAAAGAAAAAAAAAAAAAAAAAATTTGCAACCTTTCTAACAAGTAGAATCATGTACAGAGATTTACCTCTATTTATTTGATCTGAAAAACCCTGAAAAATATGCAAACGCATATATTGGCATGTTATCTGTTCCCAAGTCCTGGAGTTTTGTTCTTTGGCAAATGGTTAAATGGTGTCCTTGATTACAATGATCATCACATGCAAGGAACATAAAAATAATTAAGAAACATTACCAACAACTAAATTCCTTTCTTTTTTTTTTCTCAGCAAAGTAGAACATTCATAGATAAACTAGCTGTTACAAGATATAAGAATGGGGTGAGAGTCCCCATACAGTCTTTCCAAAACCAACATATTACAACACGAAAAAGAAAAGAAAAAGATGGATCTGGAACAAAAAATATGTGGCTCCCACCCATTTCCCACAAGGAGAGACTGCTTGGTGACAGTTTTTATACAATCTGATAAACAGACTATAGAACTGCGGCTAGAAGCTGCAGTAAAGGGTTGTGTGCTGCAACTTACCAACAACTAAATTCACTATATTAAGCTGATTTCTTTTTGGGAAAATATCAAAATAACTCCTTATTTTTTTATTAATTATTTGCCAAAAAATTGTATCTAATATCATTATATCAATGACCACTCAAGAATATAGCAAATTAAGGATACCTGCAATCTTGTGGAACACTCCATGAGGATGGTGGTGAAGCTGTCATATTTGGGAGCAACGACATGTATTTTTTCCAATCCTCGAGCAAAATTCTAAGGTCATGAACTTTGTTCTTGAGACCAATGCAACAATTTGCATGCATTGTGCACACTCTGTTAAGATCTCGGCTCGGCTCGCAAAAGCCACCGAAGTAGGCAGTGTCAAGAAACCTCATTTTCAGTCTAATATTGGTGATGAATGGATCACCTTTGATCATGTTAAGTACATCTTGGTCATGGTTGCCTGGATGTGCCTCTCTGCTTTTGTACCAGAACTTGTAAAATTGAATTGTCCGATTATTCGACTTTACAAAGTTAAATCCGCCATTTGGACGGTTATTTACATCATAAGGGTTACCATTGAATTGATCACAAGCAATTTGGAAATCTGCTTCTGAATAGAAATGTTGAAATGGATCCCGAAGCCACATAATATCGGTATCCTGGTAATTAATTGAAGAAATTAAACAAAATTTGTGAGTTACATCTAAGCACATCAGTTTATAAAATGCTTGTATGCAGTACAATATAGTCAACATATTTCTACCTTTGATATGTATGGAGCTCTTAAATTATAGAGTTGCATATTAATGCATGCACTTAATTGGTCATTAGGTATGCTGTTTAAATTAAGGAATTTTATTTATGATGATGTTGTGATCCCAAAGGTTGAGGGTTAAACCCTTAACAATAGGAATCGAGGCATGAATTATGTCATGGTTCCGAGTCGTGAACGGGGGGACCTATAAACTGGATTAAAACAGTTAGGTATTGGTTCGGTGCTGAAAAGGTGGGTCGACATGAATGAAAAATTCTAATGGAATGTTATAATCCTAAGGGTAAACGGGTTTAACTGAATCAATATTCAGTGGTGATCTTACAACTACGGTTACGCCCTTGAAACATGTATGGACTCATTGATCTTTTCTTTCTCTTCCCCCGATTTTACATTTTATCATCGCAATCATCAACGCACACGCAACGAATTAGACACAAAATCAAGATTTAAGAACATATATTACCATAGAAAGAATGATTTTGTAACGTTATTCATTATGTAACTAGCATGGTGTTGTACTAATTAAAGAGAATAATCAATCGACAATTATACGTACCGTGAATACAAAGTTGTATCCCATCTCAAGGATAGAAGCGAAAAGATCAATCCTTGCCCACATCATCTCTAAGTAAGTATTGGTCATGAAGACAGCCTCACTCGTATAATTGACTCCTTTACTATCAAGATGATAGCAATGGAAGTTTAGAGCTAAGCAACGAGCATATGCCTTTTGGTCCATGCATATTATTACCAAATGATTCAAAAACCTCTGTGTTCCATTCCCAATGCGAAAACTCTCCAAAAATATATCAAACATAGAATTTGGTTCTGCCCATGCGTCATTCAAAGTAGTCAAGATCACTGTTCTATCCTCCATGGATGCATTTCTCAGAACTCTATCCAACACCGAACTGCCTTTTTCCTGATAAAAAGTTTACCAAAAATGGAAGACTATAAATGAAAGTTGTAAATTAATATTAATGGATTAATTCTTGGAAATGGGGTTTCAGTTTTCAACATAGTTGGCAACAAGGAGATTAATAATAGTCTTTCCTAGTCTCTCTCTCTCTCTAATAATTAGACTAGAAAAATCTGCTAACATGCATGCACCCAGGTAACATATATAGAAATTAAAAGACATATATAGACAAGAGATAGAAGCGAAAAATCAAATTCATGGCCTAATTTCCAAGCCATAGTCATAAAGGAGAGCAGAGAAAGTCAAGGTGCTGAAATTTCCACATGGATGCCTGCCTGCCATCCATCCCCAAAGTATATATAGATCTATAACTTTATTTTTTAGTCCATATAAGAAAATTCTAATGGCATGCTAGTTGTCTCAATCAATCAAATATAGAGAAATGTTATAAGGAAGCCTTACACCACACAATTTCACCTGACCAACATGTGATTTGACATTTTCGCCCTTCTATTTAAACACACGCATATTGAAGAATTAAGATAGGATGACAAAAACGATTAATCACATATTGATTACGTGAAGATCATGCGTGGTATAAGACTTTCATATAGAATTTCTCATCAGTTCAAATAATTTCCTGGGTCATCCTAGACGAAGGACTCGTGCATGAAACTTACGTACTAATAATGCTTCAAACTGGGACAGCCTTGTAGTTTTCCTGGATCATCTTAGAACACATGAATGGTTCCCAATTGGGAGAGATATGGAAGAAAAAGGAAAAGAAAGGAGGGTAGGAAAAAAAGGTAGAATGAAAAGAATTAAAGCGCATGGGAGCCGTGGGCTCCAAGTCAACGAAGGCTACAGCATACACGGAAGGCATGCGAATTCCATAAGTGCCCTTCGAAAAATAGGATTCACATGATGGAAAAAATACTTTTTATGATAAGTTTCACCTTTTTTTTTAAAGAGTTTACACGGGAATTGCACGCCCAATCCCCTCTCTCTCTCTCTCTCTCTCTCTCTCATACACACATATATATGATCAGAAATTATACATAAAAGGCTTACACCACGTACTTTCACCTAATCAACATATAATTTTTTATTTTTATCATTTTATCTTAATGCTTAAATATATATTTGTTTGCAAATACTATTTATCATCTCCACACCACATTACTATACCATTTGTCACATATTTGTATGTAGTGTAGAAGATGATAAGTAGAATTTTTCGTATTTAAATAAAATGTCAAAAATGATAAATCACATATTAAGTAGGTGGAAGTGTGTAATATAACACTTCCTTGTAGCATTTCATACACACATATATTGAGCAGTGCTCGAGATGGGTCCCGATAAAAGTAAAAAAAAAAAAAATTATTCATTTTTTATATCCTTAAACATTTTTTTTAAAACAATTTCACAATATCATTAAAAAAAACTTCTAGTAAAAAAATATTGCCGGTAGATTTACTTTTTTTATATATAATATATAGATAGACAAATTGACTTCGTTTTGAATGGACTAATGTATATCCCTTGCAACAATTCAACCCACTTGGTCCCTCCACGCAACGAGGGACCAAAATATCCCGATCATGTCCAGGATATGGTCATTCCAACAATTAAATAGGAATTAATTTCTTTGTCCTCTTATAATATGACATGCATGGAGGAGAAGGATACAAGCTTTACTTTTAAACTGATGGAAGTCACAGCTACTGCTAGGCCAATTAATTGAATGATTAATAGTTAATTAATTATCATAACGCATTAATTAATTTTATTTTAATTAAAATAAAATTACAATTAATTTTGTTATGCATCAGTGATTATTTATTCTCACACTCTCTACTTACAGTTTTAATTTATTTATTTTATTGAATGTAGGATATGAGATAGTGAATAGTAACTGATAAATTCTAAATCTCGTATTTCTTTTTTCTTTTTCTTTTTCTTTTTTTTTTCCCTCTTTTTTCGCTATAATACATGGACATGAAGTTATTAAGATATTTTGAGTGGTCTTAATTTAACTATTTATTAAATTAAGATGTCAGAGAAGATTCCCACTTCCTTTAATTATTTCCGAAATAACATGCATCAACAGCTGTAGTTTACTCTATTGGTAATATGAATTATTACTGTTTTTATTTTTTGATTTTTTTTTATCGATTTTAAACTTTAAAAATTGTGCATGTGGATCTAAAAAGAACCAATCAAGAAAATTATAGAAATATCCATAAATATCTACATGAGAGATTGAATCATATATTGTGTGCATCTAAAAGAACCCATAAAGTTATAAATTTTTTGTTTTGTTTTTTTCTTGGAGAGATTAATGACTTTGAAGTTTGAATAAACACAAAAAGATTTCAATAGCATAATTATATTCTGATGACTTTGGAAATCATTCAGTTTGAATTTTCAAACTGATTACTAATTAATTACTATGCACGCAAAATGGAATGGAGGTCTACCTGAACTCCATGGCCTGTCATGTCAAAAAAACCTCAACTCTCTCTCTCTCTCTCTCTCTCTCTCTCCTCCAATACTGACCATTAGACTGCAGAATCGAAGCATCTAAAGCCGATCATGAAAGGAATATCCGTGCCTCTCATGGTGTTTAAAGTTTAAACTCATCCAGTAGTACTGGTTTCAAAACTCTTCATTAATTAAACCCAAGAAAAAAAAACAAACAAGTTCAGACCTTTATGATCAAAAGAATTTAACTTCAAATATGGTGATTCAGAAGAAATATATAAGGAGACGAAGAAGAAGAAGAAGAAGAAACTAACCGTTGATGGGGACCCAGAACGAAAAAAAGAACTGGTGGGAAGAAATCCAAAGGGTGAGGTGGAGTTATGAAGAATCAGGCTCAAGACTGCTATTCCCCCAAACAGAAGCAGCGTGGCTTTAGCACAACGCCTGAGGAAGACATGGTGGCCGCTCGAAATGGTTGTCTTACTGATATTGTCCGGACTGCAGCTGGTGTCTAAAGCAACCTCGAAAATGGTCATCCCTAGCTGTTGTTGGTCTTCAGAACAGAAGTCTTCTTCTTCTTTCTCGATCCTCTGATAATCTGTTTGATCCATTAAACTATGCAGGATCTTGAATTTTTATAGCCCCAAGGTAAGCTGGCTCTTCTTGTCTATTGCTCTGTCACGCTTCCCAATCACTTTGATAAACAACAATTAATAAAAAAACTAGAAATCTGGAGCATAGTCTTCAAAAAATATACGCTAAATTAATTGTTGGGAGAGAGTGACAGAAATAGAAAGAGAGAGAGTTGCAAGTTGCAAAATAATAATGAAAAAATTAATTATGTGGGATATATAAGAAAGTGTTTCATCTTCTCTTAGAATTATAATATTTTTAAATTTTTATAAAAAGAATAAATAAATAATTTAATTTTTTTAAATTTAAAATAATAATATTATTAAAAATAATATTTTAATAATATGTTATTTAAATTTTTATTTTATTTCTATTCATTTTCTAAACAGTACCTAATAACAGGGACTACTAAGTCTATGTAATATTTTATTATCATTAATATAGCATGTTTCCTTTTACAAGTCAACAGATCTTAGGTGTATTTACAAGAAACTTCTGATGGAAAGATTGTATATTTTTAGAAGTATTGGAGACTTTATCATGAAAAGATGATGTCAAGAAATAAATAGAAAAGGTTTCATCTAAGGTGGGCAGCGGGCTAGGACCGAGGGTGCTTAATTTCATTGTCTTTAATATGCCAAAACCAACACGGAATTGGGAGTCGTAACTAGATCAGTTTCATTGATGAGCCCCCTATATAGAATTAGAATTTTAGAGTTTTCTTAAAAGCTTTTTACCATATAATATCTAAAAGATTTTAAATTTATCTTCTAATTCTGTATATATATATTTATATTTATGACAAATTAAAGTTTGTCAAAACCTTGAACTACGTATATTTATAGCATTGAATTTGTATATTTATCTTTGTAAGTAACTAATGACAAATTGTTGTTGTTGATGCATTTTTACGGCATGGTCAGGGTCCAACAATACGATTGAATCGTCCATGATGATGTTTTGGGTATTGATATGGTGCAGATGCTTTTGTGGTTCGGTATAAAAACTAGTGTCACCGGATTGTTTGAGGACAAAATCTATTATATTTTGTAATTTTACAATTTACTCTCAACATAATTGAGAAAAGTTACTGTTAGATGAAGGTAAACGTACAAAGATGTCATCGTTATAGAAATCTAGAGACAAGGGGGAGCTCTGCCTTGATATGTAACGATTCTCTCATTTTATACATATTTATTTCATATTTTTGAATAGTTGAGTCGTACTTGTCATATATCATTTTCACATTTTTATTTGCGAGTCAGCCTCTTTTAATTTTATCTCTTACTTGTCTTGTCTTAGTCATGAGCTTTTAATGAGTGGGATCGTGTTCATATTATATCCAACCATTGTATATAATAAGTAGAGGAAATTTCTAGTAATATTGCATATATAAGAAGTATTAATATTTCCTTCTTATCTTTGACGAACTTTCTCAGAAAAAAAAAACAAAAAATAAATAAGTAAATAAAGGTTGGACTCAACCAAAACTAAGTGCCAAAAGTGGGTAAAAAGAACGTGAAGTGCGTACAAACCCATGCTAATTAAACAAATATCATATAAAAACCCAATGAATATGTGGTATTTAATTAATTGTATGAACATTGACGAAGTAGCAAGGAAAATTCTTGAGAAGTCCGAAGATAAACGTGTTTGCTGTATTTATGTTCTCGTAAACTCCATCCATTGGTACTCGGCCAACCCTTGCATGACATGAATGCCTTTCCCTGCCTTTTCATAGCAAGAGAGCTTGGCGCTGCACGGCAAGAACGCCCTTTTTAATTATGTGAACAGCATTTCGTTTTTCTTTTTCTTTTTTATCTTAGGGAAAACTCTTCACTCAGGCGATATTGCGTACCGAAGTACTGACATGGATTGATTTAATGAAACGAACCGTTTTGCTTTTACTTGAATGAGCTGAAGGTTTGGGCGGGATGTGAAGTTAAATGAAAAGTTTTGATAAAATGCACAGTCTTGAAACGCTCAGTATAGTCTTCGTACCCTCTCTCTTCTCTTCGTGCCCTCTTTCTTCTCTGATTTGAGCCCTTCCGCGTGTGTGCCTCATTTCAGGCCGTCGATTCTCTTCTCTCTTCCACTTAAAAGCTCCCATTTTTCGTTTAACCCCCATTTTTAGTTCGAGCCCTAATGTTCTTCGTGTGCCTTTGTTGCACCTCTTCCCTGCGAACACAATTGCTACCACCAATATATATATATCTGTCTCTCTCTCGTCCCAAGTTCAGTCACTGTGTTAACAACCGTAAGACCACCTCCCTAAGCCACGAAGCCATTGTAGGCTTCCCTCCAATGTGACCCAGCCGAAGTGCACCACGAAATCAACTTCCACAAACAGCCATGAACGCCTCTGTTTTAAGAATCTGAAACAAAGCACCCTAACCGTTCTCTCCCACACCGTGAAGCTCCACCCTGCACGGTCGTCCACCACTCTAAACGTCTTCTCCACCACGAAAGCCCAGCCCCGTCGCACTACCACCCAAGCGAGCCAATCCAAACCACTTCCAAAGCCCCATTCGTGTGTAACTCGAACAAGTAACAACACACACCTCTCTCCACCATACACGGCCAAGGAAGCCTCCATGTCCAACCAAAAACTAGCCCCAAGCCGTCGTTGCCTTCACCGTAAACCATGGAAAAGAGTGCATTGAAAACCACCTAGCAAAGAATTGATGAAGAATATTAAAACCCAAGAAGACAGATGTAACAATCGATTTGATCTTTAACACAGAATAACAAAGACTCTTTGGCTCATGAGAAAGTGTTTTCTGTATTTGAGATTATTAGTGTAACAACCCGTATTTTAGTGTATTTTAATTGAAGAATTATTTTAATTAATTTAAAGGTTGGTTCTCTTGTTTTAAAATTATGGTGGTTTTGATATATTATTTTATAATACTTTTAAATTGTGAAAATTATTTTAGATATGTTTTCTTGTTATTAATTACTGTTTTGCATTTAAATTGATCTTTAATTTAAATTAGTTTGTTTATGGGTTTTAAAATTATTATTGTTTTATTTAAGCCTTTCACAGTGTTTGAAATATTTTATTTAAATTTATTGTTTTGAAATCTTTTTCGTTGAATCATTTTGGTGACCCGAGTTATGAGGATTGGACCTCATTTCTTTTCCTTATCTTTTCTTTTCCTCTTTTCTTTTTCTCTTCTTTTCTTTTCTTTCTTTCTTTTCTCTCTATTTTCTCTCGGTTTCTCTCTCGTGCGCTACAGCTCTCCCTCCATCTTCCCCGTGCGTTTCCTTCGTCCGACCTATGCGCCGCCCTTCTTTGACACCGTCCCTCTCTTCCCCTCTGGTTGGCGACCACACCCTACCAATTCAACCCCTATCGTGCAACCGTCGACCCGCACGCACCGCCTAAAGCCGCGGCGTCCCTTTCGTTCCAATGCCGTCGTCGCACCACCACCAGCCACCATTTCTTCACCACTTCTTCCCCGACCTCCCAGCAACCAAATGGACCCAGCTCCGATTCGTCACTGGTGAAGCCCCATTGTCTACATCTCCGATTTCACCCTTTTTGGCTTTCCACCCCCATTTCAGCCGCCACCCACGGCCAACCATCGTTTCCACTAGCTTCACCACCTTCCATAGGCCCTACCCTACCGTTCCCTAACTTTCGTTTGACCTCGTTTGAATTTGGATTTTCTGTGTATTTCGACCACAGTGTTTTTACACAGTTACGTTGCCTTCTAGTCGCCTTTTGCACCTCCATGATCCTCCTAAAATTACTTTATAGCGCTGTAAATATTTCTCCAAAAGACTTTTAAGACTTAAGTATATTTTTGCACTAACATGTTTTATAAATTGTGATTTGGTTATCTGGTTTGACTGTGTTGGTTGTTGGAAAATTACTAATAATTGTTGGTTGTTGGTAATTGGTCGATTTCATGGCATTGTGCACGCATGTGTGGGTGTGTGTTTTGAAAATTGTGTTTAATGTGAAAAAGGCTTTCCGGGTGCGTGTGTATCACCCCAAGTCGAGATGGGGTATTATCTCGGTGGAGCTCCTCTAGGCACTCGGGAGCAGAATATACTGAGTGTAATCCCCTGGGGCTGTTGCCCTGGACTTGGACATGATGGTAGCGTTCTCGATCTGACTCTGTGACCCCTTGAGCTGGCGGGGGTCAGAGGATGCTTAGCTATGTACACGAAGGGCGTGGAACTGGGCATCACTCGTTGTGCATCACTCGCACGCTCACTACCCGTGGGGTGACGAAGGGAGCCAGAGTATGTGGATAGTCCCTAGGGGCGGCCATGGTGCATACGGTTAAAATTGAAATTAATGGATTTATTCCTGGATTTTAGTTTTGTGCCAAATGGTGATTTTTGGCGTGGGTGAAAAAATTGTGATTTTCGAGAAATGGTATTTTTTCTCAGGTTTTGCTCTTTGGTCATCATGTGCATGCATAGCGTTAGTTGTTTTAATATATTTATGTCTTGGAGCATTTTGGGTTTTATTTACCTGTGGTACCATTTTTTGGTACCGTAGATTTTAATGCAGGTTTTGAGGAGGCTGATCTCAAGGATGCGGCTCCGCCTGAGGAGTAGGGACATTGGCTATTTTGTATTTGAAGTTAATTGTTCGCTTATACTTATTGTATTTTATTTTATGTTGATTTGTAAACAAAAATTGTATTATGTTGACATGTGGATTTTCAGTACTATTATATTGTATTAAATTCTGGTACTTAGTTATTTGACTTAACCATTCCGCTGCGTATTGTTTATTGTACACGTGTTGCATTACACACACTCGGCACATGTCGATGGGGTGCATGACCGTGTCGTCATCATCTCGACGTCACGATTCTCGAGATTTTTTGTACGTAGGAGTCAGGGCGTCACAGGTGATATCGGAGCAGTTCGGCTCTGGGTAAAACCACATGTCCCATAGGTGAAGTACCAGAAAATTTTTAAAATTGTGATTTGAAATTATTTTGTTTAAAGTTTGTTATTTTTATTGGTTTTATCTATTTCATTGTATCCTACTTTGGTTGTTTATTTATTTTATTGCATGTTATTTTATTTTATTTGAGATTGTTTTGTTTTGTTTTGGTTTTATTTTGTTTGAGGTATGTTACTTTAATTGTTTTAATTTATTGTATGTTGTTATACTTGGTTGGTTTTATTCTATTTTATTTCATGGCATTTTGTTGTATGTTAATTTATTTTGCTATAATTATATTTTAATTTGTTTGAGTTGAAAAGTGGGTTAAGGTTTACGCTATGGCAGGAAGATGGTATGACCGTGAATGTCATTGTTAGGCTTGAACATTTAGTGTAGTAGGCCTGAACTTTTAGTGATTGATTTGTTTTAATATCGAGGCTCGAAGTGAACGACATGGCCTAGGTGAACTTTATGGAGTAGGAACTCAAGTCGTAGCTGAGATGGGAATAGCTTTAGATTGCTTAGGATAACTGAGGTCTTAGGTTTTGTAGAACTAATGTAATTAGTTATGGAGTAGGAGGTTGTAAGTTCAACGAACTTCGAGGGTAGAATTATAAGTTTATCTAAGGTTTGTGGCCCTAAAGTTTTTAGGAAATAGGTTTATGAGATTTAAGGTGGTAGGTTCAACAAGCATTTGAGGGATTTATTAAATTAGAAGTTTTAGATTTTGCCAACTTTGATAAGTTGTCTTTGATAAGCAGTTGACAACATTTGGGGTTTTAGAATTTTGCAAGCTTTATAAGGTGAATGCTTTAGATTTAAGGTCATCGATCTTGAGGATTTCGAGAAATGATTCTTATCTTGTTTAAGGTTTTAGAATTGCAGAGTTAAAGGACTGATTTATAATAAGATTTTAGTTTTTAATTCTGCAAGCTTGGTGTGCTAGTTTGATTTATTTTGGAGATTGATTAGTTGGTGACCATTAAATGGAGTTGATCAGAGTTGCGTTATTGATATAATGTGACGCCCCCACTCCCCGCTTGGGATGGAACAGAGACTTAAAGTGTCGGAACATGCAATACAAGGTTACATACCCCCGTTCATGACAGTTAATATGCAATGCATCCTATTATGCAACTAACAGTATGTAATAATCACAGCGGAAATAAAATGTTAAAATGTAAGATATGCCAGAATAACTAAAAACATCCCAACTTTATTAGAAAATTATCGTCTTCAAAATACCAATGTAGCATAGACTTGTATACAAAGTCATATTATTCTCTTCATGCGTTCTAAAGTATGAAGGACTTGGGCTATAAACATCAGCATTAGATCTATCTTCTTCACAAAATCTGGCTCTTCCTCACACATGCGGATCCAGTACTCCATCAATCCCGTCCTGGTCTATTCCTGACACAACTTCTATCATTCCAATGGTCCCATAAAAAGGTGAGATTTACTCGAAATCTCAGTAAATTAAACAGCTAACTTGCACAAAGACCAATCAATCATGAAAAATGATAAATATACAATGCATGAGATGCAGAAAATCAGTATGCATATCTCCCATTCAGATTCATCAACATATTTTAAAAATATGGAGACACAGGTTTTTACTTAGTAAGTAATTTCGTCATCATTTTTGAAAAAGCATAACTTCTTCATAAAAATTTCATCATAAACTTCATCATCATAGACTTACATCATTATCTTAATTAATAACATAACGTGTGGTAATGTCACAGTTCCCCATATGCACTGTGAGTACCTGCCGGTGACCGTAGTACAACTCTTGTTGAAACTACGTTGTCTATAGACTCGTTCTCAATGCATTGGTAAATATAGCATAACATCATAAAATTCATAACGTGTACACCCACCAGCGTTAGGTATCATAACATGTTGACTTCGCTCCGGCATTCTTTAAAAAGAACCCATTAGAAGCATGTTGACTGTTCTTCGTCAACCTAGGAGTTACCACTCCATTATTAAACACTCCATAGTGAACAGAAGAGTTCCATGAGGATAATTCCCCATCCTGACTTTTAGGGTTGTAACAAAATAATTTTCATGCTATGTTTTGGAAAATGTTTCTCATGACATGTGCATATGTAGTAAATTTCATGAAAAAATGACATTTATAAATGTAACATGCAAAAATGATAAAAATGTCACATGTCATGTAGGTATGTATTCAATGTATCATTTATGCTAAAAATAATGATTGAAGTATGAAATGAGCATTTATCAATAATTCGTAAATAATCTATCAAGGTGTAAGTTAGAGGCCAACTTACAAACTTCTGGAGAAATTTAAAATTAGCGTCATAGCTGCGTAAATCATGTGTATACTAAGTTAGGGTTAATACTCTTATGCATAGGTTCAAAATCAAAGGCTTCAAAAATTGAGTATTTACAAGAATACCCCTAAACTTTCAAAATTTGCCATTTAAGCCCTAAATTTTTACTAATTGCAAACGAACTTCAAATTTAACCAAATTTCATGGACTTCATATTTTTGGCAGTCTAAAACTATCTATGTCCTTGGATTTTCAAAATTCAAGTGGAACTTGTCCAATTAGTCCCAAACCGTGGCATGCATCCTAGTTGATGTTTATGTGTATTTTCAACTATTGATCCCTATGAATGCATGCATATGAGATTTTCTTTAATCACCAATGATCACTAACATCTTTAGAGACATTATTAAGCCTAATAATTGAGTAATCAAGTTCATCCCAACACTTAATCAAAGCTAAGAAATCCTTAATCACCAATATGCTTAAAACCGATCCATGCTTGAAGATCAAAACAAGATAGATTTAAAACCTATCATGGCATGCTTCTAACCACAAATTTAACCTTCCATAATCATGTTAGGATAATGATAGATCATATAAAATCATATTTAGTAAGTGCCATAGCTAAATTTCTATTTAAAACATTCAATCTTTCAAACCTTCGTTTAATTGACCCGGTTTTGCGTTAAGCATCATAACCTTCTCAAAACTCAACCAAAGTTCATACCAACATTTGGAAACAAAGCTTGAAATGCTAGCTAAGATCAAAAGGAAGAAAACTTACAAATTTCGTGACCTTCCAAGCACTCTAGACTGCCTTAGATAAGAGTACTCAAGAACTCACCAAAACTCACTCGGTTTGCACTCTTTTGATCTCTAAGAGGAGGAAATGCTCTCAAAGCTCAAGAGGATACTTGGAGCTGTGGTGTAAGTGAAATGAGAAGGGGAGGTAAGTATTTATAGGAGGCCAAGGGGTGAGGGGCGTTGCCTTGGGTGCTTGATGATTGGGTGAAGTGGAAGGTGCAAAAATCTGAAAAATTTTCAGATTTGCTTGCATGAGATTAGGTCAGTTTGTGCAGGGGGAATAGTGGCCTAAAACCACCATGATTCCCTCTCCACAGTTGCTACATTGATCCTAGAAGGAAGGTCAGGTCGTGGGGCATCATTTGGGTGGCAAAAAATTATCAAACAACTCTTGAAAATAGGTGGATGGAGGTGGTTTTGTAGTGGCAGAAAATCAGTTCGGTTTTGGATGTTTTTGGGCAACAAAAATGAGCCAAAATCCTTCATGATGGTCATGAGACTTCTTGTTGATTGGGTGGAGAAGGAAGTGGCATGGGGTGGTGGTGCAAACCATGGCAGGAGGCTGGTTCAAACTTGACTCAATCAGTTACAACACAAACTAAACCAAGGTACACCGGTTTGTGCAAGTAATTTCGTCCAAGACTCAAATGACTTTGGGAGGGTCTCATGAGGTGTTTAAGGACCATATTATCCTTGAGGACAAACCAAAAAAATGTTGGGCCCAAGGGCAAAACAGTCCAAGCATTACAAAAGGCAATTCACAAAACCGATTGAAGCATGATTTGGGCTTGTTATGAAATTTTTCATAATGACATGTAGGTTGGTTTAGTTAGGACATTAATAGGGTCTTAATCAAGGTTTAAGGGAGTATTAATTCAAGAAAATTTGAATTAAAAAGTTAAAAAAAAAGATTAAGTACAATTAAGCTTCAAAGCATGGCTTAAAGTGCACTAAACTCAAGCATGAAGGTTAATGGCCTTCGCCAATTTTCAAAACTTGATTTGGGTACTTTGAGTGTGATTTGGGCTTAAGAAAATCAATGGCATGGTGTATTAGGCCTTTGGTCTTGAATGGTGAAATGAGCTCAATCATGGCTTTGGGTCATGTGGGCTTAAAAGGGCCAAATGTGTGGGCTTAAAAGGGCCAAATGTATGGGCTCATGGTTTAAGGGTTCTTGGACTTTGAATGAGAGGGTCTCATTTTATAGATTTTTAGGGTTAAAAAGAAACCTCAAGATCCACTAAATTGGGCTTGAAAATATTTGACTCGGCCTAATTGGGCCATGAGTCCATTCTATACCAAATTTGGCCAAAAGACCTTATGCCTTCCTTATAGTTGGGCCATAACTAGTCTTGAATTCCTTAAGGCTTGATTCAAAGTTTTCTTGGGCTTGGACCATGAATGCTCTAAAGTCCTAAATAGCCTCACCAAAATTACTAACAGGCTTACCTCTCTAATCCTTAGCTCATTAACACTAAGTACCATGATTAACGCTAATCCCACTATCAACCTTAATGTAAGTAATTAACCTATAATTAAGAGCCTAATACCTCCATTCTTACTAAGTTAGGCCCAATAGCCATATGTCCTTTTCATTGAACCTATTTTCTAGAGTCCTCCAAGAAAGGCTTAAAACTTTATATCTCCCATGTTGGGCATATGGTCTTTTTAACATCTTAACCTTTGCTTATTGCATCCTTAATGCATTAAAGGTCTAAAGTCTTATGTCCATCAAGTTAGCCCTAGTGTCAAGTTGGGTCTAATGCCTTAGTGTCTCTCTAAGCCTTTATAACCAAAAAGTTTGGGCCCTTAAGAAAATCTCTTGGGCCTTCCTAAGTTCATCAAGAATTTTATCCAAATTGCTTAGCCCATTATTGTGACAACCATCCAATGTGCCATGTGTCATTCTCTTATGGACCTCTTGCCTTCTTATCCTCAAAATTAATAAATCACTAAAAATTCTCTAATCAACCTTCAAGAATTTCATTTTCCTCAAAAATCAATATTACACTAAAATCTTCTAATAATTATACTAAACCCAAAGTATATGTCCTTTTTGCAAAATCAAATATCCAAAACGTTCTTATTCTCAAATAGCTCAACTCATAATTAACTAGGATTAAAGTTACAAAGGTCAAGGCCTAAGGGCATTTTTAGGCGGGGTGTTACATACAAGGATTTTCAATGGGAGTATTTCTTTGAGGATTAAAGGTATTGATCTAGTTCGTGTATTTTCTGAGGATTGAAGATGTCGATCTAGTTTGGAAAATGATTGTTATTAGTTCGAGGTTTTAGTGGCAAGTTTTAGGATTGATCCGCATCAAGTTTAAGGATAATAGATGGTGTGGACCTAGGAAAAGACTCTTGTGGTTTTTCGAGGATATAGGTCCAGATGATGAAAATGATAATGATGAACCACTTGCACGTTTGGAGGATTTTTGGGTTTCTGCTAAGGGTGCATGAGATCGATGCGTATTTGTGGTGAGTGTGTATGGATTTCGGAGAGTACATGTCCTAATTGCATTTTTGTTGGAAGAAGTGGTTTTGGTAGGTGTTAAAGAGGAGATGGCATGACAATATTAGGTTCAAGAGACCTTGGCTTTGAGTTTTTGAGGAGTTGATTGAAGGGTACAATCGAAGCAGGTTACTCAATGGAATGATGATTGGTAATAATTGCTGTGGTTAATTTCAGGAATTAATTGTGACTTGAGGTCACATAGGAATTTAAAATTTTGAGACTATACTTTCCTTTGGAAATGGAGCGTCAAGTTGGGTGAATTAAGGATATTATTATTTAACTTGAAGAGAGATTGATGGGTCGCCATGTATGGTGTATGATAAAATCTTGGAAGTGGAAACTTAGGCATCAACGGTGGATAGCATAATCAAGTATGTGAGTTAATAAAGCATTAGGATCCATGGGTGTTGTGCAATAGTTTTTGGTGGATTGAAGATTTGAGTAGTATGGCTTGCCTTGAGGTTTAATAGTGTTGTGCTATTGAAGGAGATAGTCGTGCTATTACTAGCTTAATAGGAGTAGAAGTAAGTGGGCGAGTTACTAAGAAGGTTTCGTTAATGTTTTGGCGAAGTCAATGAAGGTTCGTAGTGAGTTTAGTCGTCGCTAGATTAGATAATATTTAGAATTTAGTTGATGACCTTTTGAGATTTAGGCTGTCGGGTAGAGGTCTATGGGCGCTCTTATTGGTTGGCTGGGTTGGATTCAGGCCTTTTAAGGTAAGTTCCTTATCTTAAGATGAGACGGGTATATTTTGGGGTGATGTTACTTGTTTCCAATTTGGGATGCTGAGGTTGATTAATATTGGTTTTCTGTCTATGATCATGGATGTATTTTGCGAAATATTGATCTTGTTTAAAGCAGCGGGAGTTAATTGAGGAATATGTGTGAGAATTTATTAAAATTTTGCGTTGATTTTGAAGAATTAGTGGTGGCTTGAAATTTTAGGAAGATGCTTGTAAATGGAGATCAATCATTTGTTGATGCTTATTGATGGTTAACTTTGGAAGAGGCCATTAGGTTACCAAAGTGTAGTATACAACAAAGGTTTGGAAGTTATAGCATAGGAGCCAATTGAGGTTAGCATAGATTATTAAATGGAGCTATTAATCATTGGGATTCCTTGGGTGTTGTTAAGGTTTTGTGGATATGGAGATTTTGGATTACATGACCGCTCTAGGAGTAATAGACGTGATGTGCCATTAGGAGACTAGTGTGAGTATGATGGAATTGCCTATAAGAGTAGACTTGGGAGAGCATTACTCATGCTTGTTTGGAAGTTGTTGATGGTATGTTTTTCTCAAGCATGTTCTTAGTTGTATCTTGTATCCTGCTTTGGCGCTTATGTTTGACCTCACAAATTTCGAAGACGAAATTTTATTTAAGGGGGAGAGATTGTAACACCCCGTATTTTAGTATATTTTAATTGAAGAATTATTTTAATTAATTTAAAGGTTGGTTCTCTTGTTTTAAAATTATGGAGGTTTTGATATATTATTTTATAATACTTTTAAATTGTGAAAATTATTTTAGATATGTTTTCTTGTTATTAATTACTGTTTTGCATTTAAATTGATCTTTAATTTAAATTAGTTTGTTTATGGATTTTAAAATTATTATTGTTTTCTTTAAGCCTTTCACAGCGTTTGATATATTTTATTTAAATTTATTGTTTTGAAATCTTTTTCGTTAGATCATTTTGGTGATCCGAGTTATGAGGATTGGACCTCATTTCTTTTCCTCCTCTTTTCTTTTCTTTCTTTCTTTTCTCTCTATTTTCTCTCGGTTTCTCTCCCGTGTGCTACAGCTCTCCCTCCCTCTTCCCCGTGCATTTCCTTCGTCTGACCTGTGTGCCGCTCTTCTTTGACACCGCCCCTCTCCCTCTCTTCCCCTCCAGCTGGCGACCACACCCAACCAATTTCAGCCCCTCTCGTGCAACCGTCGACCTGCACGCACCGCCTAAAGCCGGGGTGTCCCTTTCGTTCCAGCGCCGTCATTGCACCACCACCAGCCACCATTTCTTCACCACTTCTTCTCCGACCTCCTAGCAACCCAATGGACCCAACTCCAGCTCTGATCCGTCACCGATGAAGCCTCATTGTCTACATCTCCGATTTCACCATTTTTGGACTTCCACCACCATTTCGGCCGCCACCCACGGCCAACCGTCGCTTTCACTAGTTTCAACACCTTTCATAGCTCCTACCCTACCGTTCCCTAGCTTTCGTTTGACCCCGTTTGAATTTGAATTTTCTATGTATTTCGGCCACAGTGTTTTTACACTGTTATGTTGCCTTCCAGGCGCTTTTTGCACCTCCGTGATCCTCCTAAAATTACTTTATAGCGCTGTAAGTATTTCTCCAAAAGACTTTTAAGACTTAAGTATATTTTTGCACTAACCTGTTTTATAAACTGTGATTTGGTTATCTAGTTTGACTGTGTTGGTTGTTGGTAATTAGTCGATTTCATGGCATTGTGCACGCATACGTGGGTGTGTGTTTTGGAAATTGTGTTTAATGTGAAAAAGGCTATTCAGGTGCGTGTGTATCACCCCCAAGCCGAGATGGGGTATTATCTTAGTGGAGCTCCTCTGGGCACTCGGGAGCGGAATATACTGAGTATAGTCCCCTGAGGCTGTTGCCTGGGACTTGGACGGGATGGTAACACTCTCGATCCGACTCTGTGGCCCCTTGTGCTGGCGGGGGTCAGAGGATGCTTGGCTATGTATGCGGAAGGCGCGAAACTGGGCATCACTCGTTGTGCATCACTCGCACGCTCGCTACCCGTGGGGTGACGAAGGGAGCCAGAGTATGTGGATGGTCCCTAGGGGAGGCCATAGTGCATACGGTTAAAATTGAAATTAATGGATTTATTCCTGGATTTTAGTTTTGTGCCAAATGATGATTTTTGGCGTGTGTGGAAAAATTGTGATTTTAGAGAAATGGTGTTTTTTCTCAGGTTTTGCACTTTGGTCATCATGTGTAGGCATAGCATTAGTTGTTTTAAGATATTTATGTCTTAGAGCATTTTGAGTTTTACTTACCTGCGGTACCATTTTTTGGTACCATAGATTTTGATGCAGGTTTTGAGGAGGCTGAGCTCAAGGATGCGGCTTCGCCTGAGGAGTAGGGACATTGGCAATTTTGTATTTGAAGTTAATTGTTCGCTTATACTTATTGTATTTTATTTGATGTTGATTTGTAAACAAAAATCGTATTATGTTGACATGTGGATTTTCAGTACTATTGTATTGTATTAAATTTTGGTACTTAGTTATTTGACTTAACCATTCCGCTGCGTATTGTTTATTGTACACCTGTTGCATTACACACACTTGGCACATGTCGATGGGGTGCGTGACCATGTCGTCATCATCCCGACGTCACGATTCCCGAGGTTTTTTGTACGTGAGAGTCTGGGCGTCACAATTAGTGTTTTAAAATGGGCAACTTTTCAGTGTTGTCTTTATTTTTAGGAAATTTTTACTAAAATTCGGTTTGATCTCTGAAAGTCAATCCAAACTCATTTAATGTAATTAAAAGGGGTAAGAAAAAGTAAGAAGGTTTTTGTGAATGCATAAATTTGCACAACAAGTTGAAATGGAGAAAAGAATTATCTCCAGCCCATGATGATTCAGGCGTCGATGTGGTACTCTTCGCTTTCATCCATGAAATAAATAATAAATAAACGTATAAAAATAAATAGAGAAAGACAAATAGATTTATGTGGTTTAGCATAAAAGTTTATGTCTATAGGTTATTTGGGGGCAAAATCTACTATAATAGGCAATTTTACAATCTCTCATGGCCTCACGTATCTCTCAATACAGTTGAGGAATTTAGGATTTCGAGATGTTGAAGATGATGCCTCCCTTGAGAGATATCTTTTGGAGTCATTGGGCAAGGTAGAGTTTGTGCCTAGAGAAGTCGTAGAGATCTCCTCTTTTTATAGAGATCTACTTCATTCCTTGGAGTGATTGAGTCTTACTTGCTTTATGAAACCATTTCCTTTAAGGAGTTTGAGTCAACTCGCCTTATCTTTTCTCTTATTACTAGTTATAGGATTTCAATGGGCTGGACCCAATCAACTTTATCCCTAACAAATGTCTGCGATTCTTGGGTCAATTTTCTCAGTAAGAATGCCTTACGAATCTTCAAGTCAATAATCTATAGAAAAAATAAATTCCAAGAAGCTTGTTTGCGTGAACGCTTTCTTGATAATTTAGTGTTCAGATGATTGCACTTGACTGTTTATCTCAAGCGCATATTCTCGTTGATAGTAATGTTTTTGTTTTTGATGGCGTTAGCGGAGTTTTTGCCCATTAAGACGATTTTCTATTGGTATTGATGTTAGAGTTCGTTTATTGTAACCTGTGCTAAGTGGTTAGGGAGTCTATCGACTTCTTGGGTCCATCTTAGGCAGTTGTCAAGCCTAACGACTCATTTTGAAGGTAACACATGCAATGCGGTTGTGGAGCTTGAGAGCTTGTTCCCAGAGAGAACCCGCTGGCAGTGGTTGTGGCATGAGTGTTAGGGACTTGGCTTTGTGGGCAATGGTTGAAGTAGTCAAGGCGCTGTCATCGCCCATTGTTTGTCTTGCGAGTCGAGGGACTCGACTTTGTGGGCGAGAGTCGAAAATGTAAAGAAGTTGTCATCGCTTGTTGTTTGTTGTGCAAGTCGAGAGACTCGACTTTGTGAGCGGGGATTGAAGCAGTCAGGGGATTGCCATAGCCAGTTATTTGTTGCGAGTCAAGAGACTTGACTTTGCTGAAGGAGATGCTCGACTGCACTACTAAAGCGGGAGGAGTACTTGTTCTCTTTGATGTGGCTGGAGGCGAAGCTCATCCATGCTGCTCTTGCAAGAGACATACTCAATTGTGTCGCTGCGGGGGGAATGATGCTCTACCGCCACGTTATGGTGGGAGATGTACTCGACCGTCTTGAGAGGTTTTTGCCAAAAACCAAATTTGTTAGCGTAAATAAAATTTAAATAAAGAGTTTGAGAAAAGCAAACCAAGACCGAGTTAACTATTGCTTTCAACTCTTCTTTGACTGAGATTGTTCTCTACTAAAAGATTTTTGCATGGGGGATGTTCTTCTTTGAACACTTTTGTAGCGATGCAGATCATCTGTCTCCAGGTATTTTTCTTTTTGTTCACTCTCTTGGAGGCTCGTACAATTCCAAGTCAAATAGCTCAAAACTTTTTTCTTTTATCCGATTATATATCGAACTGCATCGCCGAGTAGAATTCGTCGTTGATATGTCATTCGAATTAATTTCCTTGGGTGTAGGGTTGTAATCGATCCGAGTTGAGTTGAGCTTTTGGGTTATCAAGTAGAGCTGGACTCAAATAACTCTAGTTCGAGTTCGAGCTTGAGCTTAGAGCTCGCCGAGCCGAGCTGAGTTGAGTTATTCATCGATTTTTGTTTATACTCTTTAACGATCCTAAGCCGAGCCGAGTTATTACTCAAGTTTTATTTGTACTCTTAAATATATATATATATATTTTTGAATGAATTGAATAATTAAAAATACCAAATTACAAAACCAAATATTAAATCTAACAAAATTTTTATAATTAATATATAAACCTTATATTGAACTATAAAATTAAAACATCTATACGAATACATTTCTTATATGTTTATACATTGAAGTATATAATGAAACTACCAAGTATACTAACTATTACACATTATAAAATATATACTATACTTAATTACTTAAGTAATAGGGGTGATACCCACATGGTGTGGGGCGGGGGGTACCCTTGCCCGCCCCCCGCCTAGCCAACATATTGGGTCTAAAAAAAAAAATTTTGGTCCAAAAATATTTTTTTAGACCAAAATTATAATATAATTGAAATAATAAATTAAAATTTATAAATACAAAAAGAACTTAAATTCATTAGAGTTAGATTTTAGATTGTCTTGGCCTCCTAGGTCAACTTTTATATAGGAGCCTAAGGCAATACAATAGTCATCTTTAAACAATGTGAGACTTACTACAATCCAATGACTTGAATACAATTTTAAATCTTTAATAAATTGTATATATCTATATACAATATATTTATTTTTATATATAAATATTAAAAAAATTATATAAGTGGAGTGGGGGTGGGGTGGGGCCCCGCTGGGGTCATCCTGCCCCCCGCCCCCGCTAGGCTTGGTCCCGCTGCCCACCCCTATTAAGTACTTAATTAACTAACATATAATTATGAACTATATTCAATATATTGGTATAAATGACTAGGCATAAGTAATTGGGTTACATACTATATATTTAATTATAGAGGTAACTATGCTTTTGTTATTAAATTTAATATGTATAGAAGCATATATATGTGTGTGTATAAAAATAGTAATATATAGAAATAAATTATATATATTCAATGATTTATGGACGAGCTCTAATCAAGTGGAACTAACGAGTCGAGTTGGGCATGAACAAGCTAGTCTTAAGGAGCATTAGTTGAGTCGAGCCGAATTTAATAAAGTATGTTTCATTTACTAATCAAGCGGATTTCTGCTTTCACGATCGAGCTTTTTTTTTTCACGAATCGAGCTTGGTTCGCATTTAACCGAGCAAGTATCAAGCGAGCAATCGTACGGGCTGGTTCATTTACAACCCTACTTGGATGGCAATTAGCTGAAGAACATTAGGCTATGTCAAGCTGTGTCCCACTTGGAAAATAATCTTTGACAATAATCTCATGAAAAAATAATAATGAAAAAATAAAACAAGACCACCTGAGTTATGTGGTTTGTTTGTAAGTTAAAATCAAAGTTCCCCTTCCAACTGGTCGGGCAATTTTTCTTTGTTTAACAGTCTTCCATTCATATACTGCCACCTCAGAAATTACATCAAATTTACAATAGACTCGTTCACATGGGAAAGAAAAGAGACACTATAGGAAATTAAATCGATCATGTGCTTCCAGTTTCACCGCCGCACGATAAAAAAGCGGAGTTCCACCGCCATCAGTCCGACGCCATCTCAGTTCCACCGTCATGCGCCACCACCCTTGCCACCCAAAAAAAAAAAAATTATCCACCATGAGACAACCGAGCATTGCATGGCATTAGAAGAAAAGTACACCACGAAGCCCCACGTCTAACCTCCGTAGCAAGCTTTGAACAACCATTAATATATCCTAGACGCCGCCCAACAAACCTCCAAAAACAAAGCACAATATCTTCCTAACACCACCACCGATAGCACCTAGCACCACCGTAACACACAAATCTCATTTTTTTCATATAAAAAAAAAAAAAAAAAGAGTGGTGAATGGGGTAGTATTCTCAAAATCAGTCCGTCGTCACCATGAAAATAGCACAGATGCTGCCCAACAAACCTTTGTTTTTGACGAGCAAAAACAGAGCACAATTTATTCCTAACACCACTGCCGATAGCACCCAGCACCACCGTAACACACAAGTATCATTTTTTTTATACAAAAAAAAAAAAACAATGTTTATCACCCTATGAAAACCATACCGCCATTTTTTTAGATTTGCAATGCTCAGCTTGCTGCCATTTTCTCACTGTCGTCGACTCCATTGCAGGTCGCTCTCTCGGTCTCAGTCACTGTTGAAGGCCAAATGAACCAAAAAGAAAATAAAAAACTCAGCGAAATCAGTCCGTCGCAGCTTGGGGGGATGATCTCCATCCTTCGTGGCTCAGCAGAAAAGAGCTTATCTCGGCTCGGCAAGGTTTTCTCTGGATTTGGTCAAGGTGGAAGACGAAGGAGGCACGACACTTGGTTTTCTCTAGGTTTGTCTGTCTGGTCATGGTAGAAGACAACAAGGGCACATAACCTTTTTGTGGAGTTTGTGATCTTCTGTAGGTGGATGCAGGATACGTAAATTGAAGGACTTATGTGGAGGGTTATTATTGGGGGTTGTTATTTGGGGATGAACAGCCGAACCAACTGGAAGGTATTCTCTAAAATTAAGGTAGTGGAAACTACTAAGGCCTCGTTTGGTTACACAACTTCTCTCATCTCACATAATTATTATAATTTTTCCAAACTTTTGAATAAAATACAATAAACAATTTAACTTCTTCAAATTTTGAAATAAAATTATATTAAAATTTTATATTTTAATAATATTTTATTCAACTTTCATCTTATCCAATCTCATCTTATCTATATAACCAAACACGGTCTTGAGGTATCGTTTGCTTTTACAATTATTCTCAACTCATCTCACTCATCTTTACAGTTTTTTTAAATTTTCACATAAAATAAAATAAAAAATTCAATTTTTTCAAATTCTAAAAGAAAAAAATATTAAAAAAAATTCTAATAATATCTTATTCAATTTTTAATTTTCATCTCAAACGAAGCTAAGTCAATCCTTTTTAGCTCTATCCATTCCTTGTCTTATCTCTATATCTCTATATGATATTCTTGATAATGGGCTTCCATTAATAGACTGGATCCCATTCATGTTATTTCCAACAGTTGTATACATTAAGTAAAGGAATTAAATTTCTAGTAATATTGCATATATAAGAAGTATTAATGTGGCAAAATTTATTTCCTTCTGATCTTTGACGAACTTTCCCAGGAAAAAAATAAATAAATAAAGGTTGGACTCAAACCCATGCTAATTAAACAAATATGATATAAAAACCCAATGAATATGTGGTATTTAATTAATTGGATGAACATTGACGAAGTAGCAAGGAAAATTCTTGAGAAGTCCGAAAATAAATGTGTAATTTGCTGTATTTATGTTCTTGTAAACTCCGTCCATTGGTACTTGGCCAACCCCTTCCCCATCACTTCCTATCCCTGCCTTTTCATATATAGCCTTACTCACTCCGAATCATCTGCCCCTAATTCCCCTTAAATAATTTAATTCCTGCTGGGATGGTTAATTTTAGGTTTGAATCTGCCATAATTTTTATTTAGGGCTTAGAATATAAGAGAGAGATATATAAAATAATTTCGTACTATTTTTAGATACCCCCATTCCAACAATATTATATATTAATAAATACTGTAAGCTGACTTATTGTATCTATATATCTTTTTGTGGTTTGTCTTTAATTTGTTGTTAAATATTTCTAACATGAAAACTGAATTTCTAAAATGATCTTTGACAATCTATGCTCCACAATATTGAATCTAATGAAATAACATGAAATACAAAACGTACATCGCTTTTGCTAATTTGATGAAGAACTGATCTGATTATGAGAGAATCATCGCCTAAGAATTTTACCTCCGAGTGTGTCCTGATGACTAGAGACACACACAATTATATTGTAAGTGGCAACCCTTGACCTTCTCAGTACTAAAACTGATTTACTAGTTATCATGATAAAATCTAGAGGTATTTGTATTTTATTATAACTTATTGACTAAGTGATCTAATTTGGACTAATAAAACCCATTAGAGATATAGAGGTGTGGGACATCTACTCATAATGACAATGAGATGATATGGAAATTCTGTGAATAGTAATGAAAGAGTTTATGAATAGTAGTAAAATGGTTTGAGTTAAGATGTTTTATTGGGTTTTAGAAAATGATAAATAAAAAGTTGAATAAAAGTATTATAAAGTTAAAATATTGTTAGAATATCATTTTTTAATATTATTTTTGTTTTGAAGTTTGAAGAAGTTGTATTGTTTTTTGTATTTTGTTTTAAAGTTTGGAAAAGTTGTAATGATTAAATAAAAAAGTTAAAAATTTAAAATTGAAAAGTATTTGCGTTTGAATGATATTTGAAAATGAAATTATAAAAAGTTTTGAAATAAGATGAGATCATCTCATTTTCCAAACAAACTCTAAGAGTATCTAAGATGATATGTGAATAGTAGTAAGAATAATAGTAAATAATTTGTGAATAGTAGTCTGAAAATATCTGAGAACAGTTATATTTCCAAACAGATCCTAAAATCCCTACATTAGTCATATATATATCTACTAATATATAAAGTGCGAATGGCTTAGGAATAGTATTTTCGTCTAACATTTTTTTTTTCGTTTTGTCCCTGCTTTTGTTTCTCAATTCCCGTTTTGTCCCTGGCTTTTTCCCATTTTGCCCCTGGTTGTATTCCAAAATTACCGTTTTGCCACATCCCCCTCCCCTGTCCGCTTCGTCTCCTGCAGAGCACCGCCGCACGCCGGCGTGACCAACACCACCCCGGCGATTCTCTTCCCCTCCGGCCGGCGTCCCTCCCCTTCCAATCTCAGCCCCTATCGTGCCACCGTTAACCGCCACGAGCGAATCCAAGCGGAGACTGGCCCATTTCTTCGTCCGCTCCAGTGCGCCGCCGCAGGCCGGCGTGGCCAACACCGCCCGGTCCATTCTCTTCGCCTGCGTCCGGCGTTCCTCCCGTTCCAATATCAGCCCCTCTCCTGCCATCGTTAGCCACCGCGAGCGGCTCAAACCACCAGCTGTGCGAATTGGCAATGGGTATAACACTGTTCGATAAATTTTTTCCTATTTTGCCCCTGATTTTATAGAAATACTATTAATCCATCTCATTTCATCTCATTATTATAAAAAAGTATTTTTAATGATATTGTGAATTTTTTTTTAATGTTTAAGCATATTAAAAATTGAATAAAAAGTCAAAAAAGTAAATTTTTTTGTACGTATCGAAACCTATCTCTTAGGCTTTAGATGTGAAAAATGAATAATGTTATAAATTGATTTGAGCTTTACAATTGGATTATAGTATTTTTTTTTTTTTTTTCCAAATTGATACCAAGTCTTCATAAAATTTTAATAAAAAACTAAAATCTTGAAAATTAAACTTTAATGTTGTGCAACATTTTATTTTCTTTAATTTTGAATTATGTAAATATCGAATTGAGTTGTTACATTTTAGTATAAATCTAATTTTTCCATTTTATTAATGACTTTTGTTTAATAATTTATTAAGAAATA
>QEOT01008726.1:25000-56198 GCA_003123785.1 Pterocarya stenoptera | reverse complement strand
TTTTTTTGAATAACTGTTTTAAAACTTATTTTCAAAACTTTCAATCATTGTAATATATAGGTACAAAGTATTTATGTGTAGTTATAAATGTGTTTTTGAAAATTTCTAAGTTATACTTATGGATATTTTGCAGATAACATATGTGATTTTTTTATGATTAGGGACAAAATATTAAAATATAGATGAAATTCTGTTCATTTGTAGTTAAATTCGAGAATTTGTAAAGATTTAAACTCTCATTTTTTGGCTCATTGTGGATTTACAGGTAGCCATGAAAAATCTACTTTATTATCATATATATATAAATTTATCGGATATTACCATCTATTACATTTCATAACTATATTTTTTAGTATGTTTTTTCTTATTACATGTTTTTACAAAAAAAAATCTATTTTTAGAATGTTTATGCAACTGGGCATAACGTGCATTATATTTTTAGCACGTTATGCCTTACTAGTATATATATATATATATTTATATATATGAATAACTTTATGAACAACTGCATGCGATTGGCTTCTAGAGCCATGCAAGTACAAGACAAATTAACAAGAGAGCCTCTTAGCTAGAGAGCTTAGCAAGGAAAACCTTTTTGATTGTGTGAACAAAATTTCCTTTTAGCAAGTTCTTAACGGAAAGTTCAAATCACATGATCTATACTCTAAAAAGACTAGTTAAATAATATAATTGAAGCCTTATTGGAACCTTATAAAGACTAAGAACTTGATCTTCTTCCTAAGTAATGTGGGATCCCATACAACATCTATCTTCAAGGGCATAATTATGTAGACGCTTGGGGGCTACTGCCTCCAAAAGTTTTAAGAAATAATATTATATACTGTAAAATTATAATTCTACACTCAAATATCTTTAAAATATTTGTAATCGCCCCCAACACTCAAGCATTCAGCCAAAAGTAGCACGCTAATTTTTAAAAGTCTAAATCTATTATTTCTATTCATACAGTGACACATCATCTCCATTAGCCTATGATAGAAAATGACATTTGAGTTCCTTTTTCTTTTGACCAAAAAGTTTTCCACTTTTTCTTCATGCTCTTTTTCTATTCTTCAAGGCATGGAGACTGTTTTGAAGCTGAAAAATTGTAGAATTGTTGGCTTCCGAGCGGCCATGGTGGAGGAAAATGAAGTCTGGTAGAGCTCAAATGAGAGGCTCAGATGAGTGGTTTCAATAATTTAGTGTGTCCCTATCTAGCTACCTTTATATGGTATATGTTAAATGTCGGTGATAGTCAGTTCCATCAATTATTGTTCATCTCTACATATGACACACTTTACCGATCATCCTCCCATACACCAAATTCTAGTCCCACCCCTGTCTACCCTTATCCTTATCATATGGAGTATTACAATCTCCCCCTTAAGTACATTTCTAGTTGGGATGACTCTGATACTATTTGTAATATTCTACTGGAATGCCCAAATTATATGACCTATACTTCAAAAGAATTAGTCAATAATAAAATTGGAGCCCAATTTGAACCTTATAAAGTGCAAGAACTTCTCATTCCTAAGCAATGTGAGATCTCATATACTACCTATCTTATCTTTATCATATGGAGTATCACACTTTTTCTTTGAAAAATGATATTTATCATCCTAGAGTGTGCAAGTCTCACATACTCTTTTTAAAAAAATGGATAAATCTATAATCCAAATGAAAATGTTATTTTTTAACAATAGATTCACTTTTTTTTTAAATGAATATGTGAGACTTGAACATCCCAAGACTTTATCTAATATTACTATTTTTTTTTTTTTTTTTTTTGTCTTAGGCTTGGGTTTGGATTTAGAGATAAGATGAAATTGTTTTAGATTAAAGATGAAAATTAAAAAATATATTGTTAGAATATTATTTTTTAATATTATTATTGTTTTAGAATTTGAAAAAGTTGAATTGTTTATTATATTTTGTGTGAAAATTTGAAAAAGTTGTAATGATGAGATGAGATGAAACATTTTTCAAATCCAAACGGGGCCTTAGAGCTTTCTTGGGCACATCAGACTTTCAGAGTACCAAACAAGGACTCTTAACTCATGAGGAAGTGTTTTGGGTATTTGAAATGAAAAATTCTTCTCATCAGCCACTATTCACAACTCTACACCTTATGAAAAATACCTCCACACCCTATGAAAAAGGTATATGTGTAGAGTGTAGGAGTGAATAATGGCTGATGCATAGCATGATTTCTCATTTGAGATTATTGGTGGTTAAGATTAGGGGCTTTTCAGTACTAATATTTTTTTTCAGTTCCATCATTCATCATTGTATTTTTTATTTAATTTCTTTTTTACTCTTTACCATCCCGAAATCTCTACTTATTATGTGTCTTTAATATTTAGTCGTTAAGAATCTAAGAGTTATTTATTTTTAAGCCAATGTATAGAGCAATATATCATCCATATCACCTAAATTGTAAGATTTTATTTGAAAGATTCAAATTTAAATTTGATCTTTTAACTCAAATTGTGTCATACATGTAAGTATATATTTTCCTTGTTATGCTCTACGTACCAGCTTGATAATATTAATTTATCTTTTAATAAAATTAGGTTTGCTCTCTAAAAGTCAATCCAAACTCATTTATTGTAATTAAAAGGGGTAAGAAAAATTAAGAGGGTTTTGGCACTTCAAAAAATTCCTATATATTATCATCATTCATGCTTTGGTCCCCAAAAAAAAATCATGGTTTCGTCTTCATTGGTTATGATAAATTAAGAGTCTTTTCGGCACTATATTTATGGATATATGCAATTTATAATAAATAATTATATACTAAGAAATTCTCAAATTATCGAGCTTTGTTCTTAAGAAAGCCACGTCATCAACTATATCACTATATTATTATTAAATAAAAAAAATTAAATAATATGAAATTAAATTACTATTTAAATCTGATTTAAAATCACCACAAATTAATTTAGCTAAATTTTTAATAAAAATAAGAACTTAATAACACTCAGTTAACTAAATTTCATTAAATTCTTCCTATGCCTTTTGTAAGTTTACAATTAATTTAAGATAAAATGATCTATTTAATTAGAAGCCTTATTTTTTTATTAAAACAAAAATTTTATTCCTCATCTTCTTAACATAATAAATATTTTTTAATATCATGAAATGGCGAGAATATGATAATAAAATGGCTGGTGAGTAGGTAGCATTAATTAATTAATAGAGGAATATTATTTTCAACCATGAATCACACATGTAAACCAAACACGTTTTTTGTTTTCCTTTGTCACTCTCAAAATTCTGGAATATTCAGTCCAAAACTCAAATATTGATCAGATGTACCTAAATTTTGGACACTCAAAGGTGAAAATGCAAAACCCTAAATTTTAAGAAGTTTTCTCAAAATTCTCAAAAACACTAGGGCAAGTTTGGGGTTTGAGATGAGAATTTTTTGTTTTAGATGAAAGATTAAAATATTATTTTTTTTAATATTATTATTGTTTTGGAATTTGAAAAAATTGAATTGAAATTTGAAAAAATTGAATTGTTTATTATATTTTATATAGAAATTTGAAAAATGTGTAATGATAAGATGAGATGAAATGAAAATAAAATTTTATGTTTTATCTCACCTCCAATCGATAAATCCATTTGAGCATCAGCATCAACCTAGCTAGCTATATAGCTAGGAGACATGATATTCCACACCTCAATATGCTCCCTGATCAAAATGGTGCAGACTTGAGTGGCAATTAGCTGAACAGCATTAGGTTGTGTCGAGCGCTGTGTACCACTTGGGAGATAATATCCAATATAGCATGAATGGCTTGCATGCAAATAATACTTATAAATAGGAGAATAATGCATGATCAGCTTCTAGGTCAATATATATATATATAAATATATATATATTTTATGGAATAATTAATTCATGCGAATCGTGAACTTGCATGCATGAGCTAGCTAGTTAGCTAGGGGTTCCAGTCTTCCAGATAGATTATCTTTCATTCATTCATCAGCAATATTAGTCCCTATTTAAAGCGGCAAAAGATCATGGAAAACATGGCAACGCGAGTCTCGATCACCAATAGACCCGGGGCATGATCATGTGATGCATGGTAGTCGGCCAGAAAACATTAAAAAAAAGTACTGTTCTTTGTACAGTACGTGTGTTGACCCTGCATAAAGGTCTAGACAAAGTTGGTAGCAGATGACTCATCATTCATCCACCAAAGTCCATATCTCGGAGAAAACCACCATGCCTAACATATTTGAGATGCTTCAAATTAGCTATTGATGACAACTTCTTTATATTTCTTCTCCTCATCATATATAACTTGATAATCCAATTGGTGGCATGGCCCAAAGTTCATGCAAGGAGTCTTGTAAGACAAAGATAAAAACATAAATAGAGTAAGGGGATGCTTAGAAAATGAGATGAGATAAGAATTTTGTAAATAGTAATGAGATAGTTTGTGAATAGTAATGAAATAATTTGAATTAAGCATTTATTGAGTTTTGAGCACTTATTACTTGCTCTCAAAGTACGAACACTTATTACTCTCATTATATCACGAGATACCATGTCATTACAAATTAATGCTTATCATGTAAACAATCCTAAAATAAGATGAAAATATCATATCATCTTACCCTAAAATACCTAATAATTTTCAGACATATATAATGTTGTTTGCATGGGTTGTATATGCCTCGGGCAATGAGTGAGTTTTCGTTTTGTAGGGAGTTTAATTTGTAGTATCTTTCTCGTAGTGCCTACAATATTATGATAGTTGAGTTTTATGAGTCTCTAATGATCAGGATCACATTATATTACCCTCCAGATTTATTTTGCAAATGTGAATTATTAACTGATTTAGAAAATATTATATAATTTCTTCCTAAAATTATAATTTTTGAAAATTCTATCATTTTTCTTTTCAGAATTTTGAGAAGGATAGATTTTTGGAGCCGCTTGTAGCTCTCTTTTGGTCGTCTAAAATCTGCATTTATTACCAAAAAAAAAAAGGAAAAAAGACAATAAATATATATGAAACAACATATATAAAACTAATTCACATGATAGATCTTTGAAATTAAAAATAAAAAAATAAAAAATTGCAACCTTTCTAACAATTAGAATCATGTACAGAGATTTACCTCTATTTATTTGATCTGAAAAACCCTGAAAAATATGCAAACGCATATATTGGCATGTTATCTGTTCCCAAGTCCTGGAGTTTTGTTCTTTGGCAAATGGTTAAATGATGTCCTTGATTACAATGATCATCACATGCAAGGAACATAAAAATAATTAAGAAACATTACCAACAACTAAATTCCTTTCTTTCTTTTTTTCTCAGCAAAGTAGAACATTCATAGATAAACTAGCGGTTACAAGATACAAGATTTAATGGGGTGAGAGTCCCTACAGTTTTTCCAAAACCAACATATTACAACACGAAAAAGAAAAAGATGGATCTGGAGCCAAAAGTATGTCTCCCACCCATTTCCCACAATGAGAGACTGCTTGATAACAATTTTTATATTATTAGACTATAGAACTCTAGCCGCAGTAAAGGGTTGTGTGCTACGACTTACCAACAACTAAATTCACTATATTAAGCTGATTTCTTCTAGGGAAAATATCAAAATAACTCCATATTTTTTTTATTAATTATTTTCCAAAAAGTTTTCTGAGGCTCATATTCTCTAATATTTGTTGTTATTTTCTAAAAAAAAAAAAAAAAATCGCGTTTGTATCTAATATTATTATATCAATGGCCACTCAAGAATATAGCAAATTAAGGATACCTGCAATCTTGTGGAACACTCCATGAGGATGGTGGTGAAGCTGTCATATTTGGGAGCAATGACATGTATTTTTTCCAATCCTCGAGCAAAAGTTTAAGGTCATGAACTTTGTTCTTGAGACCAATGCAACAATTTGCATGCATTGTGCACACTCTGTTAAGATCTCGGCTCGGTTCGCAAAAGCCACCGAAGTAGGCAGTGTCAAGAAACCTCATTTTCAGTCTAATAGAGGTGATGAATGGATCATCTTTGATCTTGTTAAGTACATCTTGGTCATGCTTGCCAGGATATGCCTCTCTGCTTTTGTACCAGAACTTGTAAAAACGAATTGTCCGATTATTCGATTTTACAAAGTTAAATCCGCCATTTGGACGGTTATTTACATCATTAGAATTACCATTGAATCGATCACAAGCAATTTGGAAATCCGCTTCTGAATAGAAATGTTGAAATGGATCTCGAAGCCACATAATATCGGTATCCTGTTAATTAATTGAAGAAATTAAACAAAATTTGTGAGTTACATCTAAGCACATCAGTTTATAAAATGATTGCATGCAGTACAATATAGTCAACATATTTCAACATTTGATATATATGGAGCTCTTAAATTATAGAGTTGCATATTAATGCATGCACTTAATTGGTCATTAGGTATGCTGTTTAAATTAAGGAATTTTATTTATGATGATGTTGTGATCCCAAAGGTTGTGGGTTAAACCCTTAACAATAGGACTCGAGGCATGAATTATGTCATGGTTCCGAGTCGTGAAGGGGGAGACCTATAAACTGGATTAAAATAGCTAGGTATTGGTTCGGTGCTGATAAGGTGGGCCGCCATGAATGAAAAAATCTAAAATATGGTGGAATGTTAGAATCCTAAGGGTAAAGGGGTTTAACCAAATCTGTATTCAGTGGTGATGATCTTACAACTACGGTTATGCCCTTGAAACATGTATGGACTCATTGATCTTTTCTTTCTGATCTTCCCCTGATTTTACATTTTATCATCGCAATCATCAACGGAGACGCAACTAATTAGACACATAATCAAGATTTAAGAACATGTATTACCATAGAAAGAATGATTTTGTAACGTTATTCATTATGTAACTAGCATGGTGTTGTACTAATTAAAGAGAATAATCAATCGAAAATTATACGTACCGTGAATACAAAGTTGTATCCCATCTCAAGGATAGAAGCGAAAAGATCAATCCTTGCCCACATCATCTCTAAGTAAGTATTGGTCATGAAGACAGCCTCACTCGTATAATTGACTCCTTTACTATCAAGATGATAGCAATGGAAGTTTAGAGCTAAGCAACGAGCATATGCCTTTTGGTCCATGCATATTATTACCAAATGATTCAAAAACCTGTGTGTTCCATTACCAATGTGAAAACTCTTCAAAAATATATCAAACATAGAATTTGGTTCTGCCCATGCCTCATTCAAAGTAGTCAAGATCACTGTTCCATCCTCCATGGATGCATTTCTCAGAACCCTATCCAACACCCAACTGCATCTTTCCTGATCAAAAGTATATCAAAAATGGAAAAATATAAATGAAAGTTGTAAATTAATATTAATGGCTTAATTCTTCGAAATGGGGTTTCAGTTTTCAACATAGTTGGCAACAAGGAGCGTTTGGTTTCCAAACTCAACTGAGCTCAGCTGAGTTCGGTCTAACTTTAAATTGAGTCTAAGATCCAAACACCCAACTCTCAAATTACTAAACTCATCCCAACTCAAAACCTTCTTACACGTGGGACCCACAACCTTTTTCAACTTAAAATATCTTTATACATGTGACTCACAACCTTTTTCAATTTTTCATAAAAAGTACTAAACTCATAGTAACATCCAAACACACTTTAAACTCTGTTTAGATGGATCCCGCATAACTCCCTCAACTACTCAACTCACTACTATTCATAAAAAACTCAACTCAGTTGAGTTCAGCTCAACATCTAAACGCAACCTAATAAAGTCTTCTCTAGTCTTTCTATCTCTCTAATTAGACTAGAAAAATCTGCTAAAATGCATGCACCCAGGCAACATAGAAAATTAAAAGACATATATAGCCGAGAGATAGAAGCGAAAAATCACATGCATGGCCTAATTTCCAAGCCATAGTCATAAAGGAAAGCAATCTAGAAAGTCAAGGTGCTGAAATTTCCACATCTGCATGCATGCCTCCCTGCCATCCATCCCCAAAGTATATATAGATCTAGAACTTTATTTTTTAGTCCATATAAGAAAATTCTAATGGCATGCTAGTCGTCTCAGGTTATGTTTGAGGGCAAAAATGAGAAATCTCATTTCTATCTCATCTCATCTCATCATTACATCTTTTTTAAATCTCCATATAAAATATAATAAACAATTCAACTTTTTCAAATTCTAATTCAACTTTTTCAAATCCCAAAACAATAATAATATTAAAAAATAATATTTTAAACTTTCATTTTAATACTATTCACAAGATTTTTAAAAATTCTCATCTTATCTCAACATCCAAACCTAATCTCAATCGATCAAATATAGAGAAATATTATAAAGAAGCCTTACACCACACACCTTCACCAGATCAATATGTGATTTAACATTTTCGCCCTTTTATTTAAATACACACATATTTAAGTATTAAGATAGAACGATAAAAACGACTTATCACATGTTGATTAGGTGAAAATGTCATGTAGTGTAAGGCTTCCATGCAAAATTTCTCGTTAGATGTATATCTTCTAAGTTCAAATAATTTCTTGGGTCATCCTAGACTAAGGGCTGGTTTGGGACACAAGAATTCTCATCTCATCTCAACTCATTATTACACTTTTTTCAAATCTCCATATAAAATATAATAAACAATTCAACTTTTTCAAATCCCAATACACCTTTTTCAAATCCCAATTCAACTTTTTCAAATTCCAAAACTAAAAAATAATATTTTAAACTCTAAAACAAAACACAAAATTCTCATCTCACTCCTCAAACCTACCCTAAGGATTCCAATCAAGTGCATGAAACTTACGTACTAATAATGCTTCAAACTGGGACAGTCTTCTAGTTTTCCTGGATCAACTTAGAACACATAAATGGTTTTGAATTTTCATTCATTTTTTATACCCTTAAACATTTTTTTAAAAAATAATTTTACAACATCATTAAAAAAATCCTCTTTAATCACTAAGTAAAAAAGACATTGTCGGGACCCAACAATGAAGTCAATTTGTCTATATGACTTCGTTTTGAATGGACTAATGTATATCCCTTGCGACAATCCAACGCATGGACTTGGTCCCTCCAATCAACGAGGGAGGAAAATACTTTCGAGAAAAACAAAATATCCCGATCATTTCGAGGCCTATGGTCATTCCAATAATTAAATAGGAATTAATAGTATGATATGCATGGATACAAGCTTTGGAGATGGATACAGGCTTTACTTTTAAACTGATGGAAGCCAATTAATTGAATGATTAATAATTGATTAATTATCATAACGCAATAATTAATTTGTAGATGGAGATTTACAAATTATTATTTAAAATAAAATTGCAATTAATTCAATTTCTCCCTAATTGTTTGATCTGCCGCCCAAGGCCAAGCCAAATTGATTATCAAGTCTCTCATTCGGGTTATATAATTTTGTCATATATCAGTTACCATTCATTCTTATACTTTATACCCTTAAATCTTTTTTTTTTCCGCTATAATACATGCACCTGAAGTTATTAAGATATTTTAAGTGGTCTTAATTTAACTATTTATTAAATTAAGATGTCAGAGAAGACTCCCACTTCCTTTAAGTATTTCCGAAATAACATGCATCAGCAGCTGTAGTTTACTCTATTGGTAATATGAATTATTACTGTTTTGATTTTTTGATTTTTTTTTTTTATCGATTTTAAACTTTAAAAATTGTGCATGTGGATCTAAAAAGAACCAATCAATAAAGTTATAGAAATATCCATAAATATCTACATGATAGATTGAATCATGTATATTTCCTCAACATGTAATTAAATTATAGAGATTATTTAAAAGAAAAATGTTTTTTTTTTTTTTGCTTGGACAATAAAAATGTTTTAATTCAGTGGAGAGATTAATGACTTTGAAGTTTGAACACAAAAAGATTTCTATAGCATAATTATATTCTGATGACTTTGGAAATCATTCAATTAGAGTCTTCAAACTTATTACTAATTAGAAATAATCTTGGGAGAAGCCATTATTTGGGAGAAACTATTGCACACATAACGTGTAGTCACTAAATTTAAAGTTAAAGTCAAGTTTCTTTTCAAGAGAGAGAGACGGACGATGAGAGAGAAAAAGTTGCAGAGAGAACGGCGAGAGAGAGAGAGAGAGAGTTGCGAGAGAGAAAGCAAGAGTGATGAGAGAGAAAGCGAGAGTGATGAGAGAGAGAGTTGAGAGAGAGAGAGCAAAGGAGAAAAAAAAAAAAAAAAAAAAAGGATCTAGAGGCAGCAACGTAGTTACGTGAATGCAAAGTGTACAGCTTCCTTTTAGCATTACTCTACTAATTAATCACTATGCACACATAATGGAATGCAGGTCTACCTAAACTCCATGGCCTGTCATGTTAAAAAAACCTCAACTCTCGCTCTCTCTCTCTCTCTCTCTCCTCCATTACTGACCATTAGACTGCAGAATCGAAGCATCTAAAGCCAATCATGAAAGGAATATCCGTGCCTCTGATGGTGTTTAAAGTTTAAACTCATCCAGTACTGGTTTCAAAACTCTTCATCAATTAAACCCAAAAACACAAATAAGTTCAAAACTTTATGATCAGAAGAATACAACTTTAAATATGGCGATTCTGAAGCAATATATAAGGTGAAGAAGAAGGAGAAACTAACCGTTGATGGGGACCCAGAACGATAAAAAGAAGAACTGGTGGGAAGAAATCCAAAGGGTGAGGTGGAGTTATGAAGAATCAGGCTCAAGACTACTATTCCCCCAAACAGAAGCAGCGTGGCTTTAGCAAAACGCCTGAGGAAGACACGGTGGCCGCTCGAAATGGTTGTCTTATTAATATTGTCAGGACGGCAGCTGTTCATGTCTAAAGCAACCTCAGAAATGCTCATCCCTAGTTGTTGTTGGTCTTCAGAATAGAAGACTCCTTCTTTCTCGATCCTCTGATAATCTGTTTGATCCATTAAACATTGCAGGATCTTGACTTTTTATAGCCCCAAGCTAAGCTGGGTCTTCTTGTCTATTGCTCTGTCACTCTTCCAAGTCAATTTGATAAATAAAACAATTAATAAAAAAACTAGAAATCTGGAGCATAATCTTCAAAAAAATATGCACTAAAGTTGTTGTGAGAGAGTCAGAGAAAAAACAGAGAGAGTTGCAAGTTGCAAAATAATAATGAAAAAAATAATTATATGGTATATATAATAAAGTGTTTCATCTTATTTTATAATTATAATTTTTTTTTAAATTTTTATAAAAAATATAATAAATAATTTAATATAATAAATAATTTAATTTTTTTAAATTTAAAACAATAATAATATTAAAAAATAATATTTTAATAATATTTTTTTTTCAACTTTTAATTTTGATTTCAACTCATTTCACCTTAACTTATTATCTAAATTACATCTAAGATAGAGGGGACTAAGTCTATGTAATATTTTATTATCATTAATATAGCATGTTTCCTTTTACAAGTCAAGAGATCTTAGGTGTATTTACAAGAAACTTTTGATGGAAAGATTGTCTATTTTTAAAAGTATTCGAGACTTTATCATGAAAAGATGATGTCAAGAAATAAATAGAAAAGGTTTCATCTAAGGTGGGCTAGGACCGAGGGTGCTTAATTTCATTGTCTTTAATACGTAAAGGGTAATGATACACTTACATTTCCTTTACCGCTACTTCATTACTCAACTTTTTTTTTCTTTTAGCTTTTTGAATCTAAATTGAAAATCTCATACAATGATTTTTTTGTATAATTTAAAAGAAAATAAATTCAATCAACCAACATAATAATATAATTTAATTAAAAATAAATTTAATTTTATAAAAATTGACATTCTTTTACTTTTTTAGTCAATTTGTATAAAATTAAATTTATGTTTAATTAAATTACATGATTATATTGATCGATTGAATTTGTTTTTTTCTGGATTATGTAAAAAAGTTATATTCTAGAATTTTTAATCTAAATTCAAATAAAAATAAGAAAAGAGAAAAAAATTAATTAGATAGTAAAACAATAATAAAAGAGGTGTAAGTGTATTTGTGCAGAAGGAAAACTCTTTTTTCACGCGAATTTGTGCACCGAAGTGCACCGACCGCTGACGTGTTTAATAAAACGGAACGTTTTGGTTTTACTTGATGTGAATGAGTTTTGGACGGGATCTGAACTTAAATGAAAATAACTGAAACGCTCCGTTTTGCATTCTCTCTTGTCTGCTTCTCTTCTCAGGGTGCCTTCTCTTCTCCGAGTGCCTAAAGGCTCCATTCTCTTCTCTCTGCGTACCTTCTCAGGCTATAGACACTCGTTTGGTCTGGATAAAATAGTCCACAGTTCCTATCAAATTCTAACCCAGGATTCCTATTTTCATTGAACAAAGAGAAGATATAAACATTAAGCTCCTGTCCGGGCTTTGCAGGAGTACGAGTATTGTTAATGACATGCCGAATCAAATTAGTGTTAAAAGTCTGAGCGTTATCAGGAGTAGCAGCTGACTCCTTGGGAGAACCTTTGCAAGGCTAACCGGTTTCAGTGACCATGATTTTAATTGTTCTGAAATTCAGAGCCATCAGCGCAAAATAAAGAGAATCTATCTGGGCATCAAACATGTTTGTGTACAGCAAACCAGTGTTTGGGTCAATAAGTTCAGAGGATGATTCAAACAGAACATAGTCTAGAGACAAATTGCTGGGGGAGTCTCTGTAAGCATAGAAAGGGTAAATATCTATTATGAAAGGTGACTAGTTCTCAGCCAAAAACCCCAGCATAGGCTCTAGGAAAAAAGCATGGCTGCTATTGAAAGCCCCTGCAGAGGGTGGGAATGATCGGGACAGAACCCCCAGGGAATGGGTACTTGAAACTTTGATCTTCTTGTGCAAACCAAATTTTCTAAGAGCTGAGAGGACATTTTTCATGGCAGGTACTACTAGGACAGAGACATTACTGGGGCTTTCCGTAACTTCAGCACCAACAGTTATGTATGTGATTTATGTGGCTGGATAGCATGAAAGGATGTTGTTTTTCAGCCAAGTGTCATATAGGGAAGAAGAACGTCGCGCGCAGGATACCGTCGCAACTCTCTTCGTTTCAATTCTTCTTTCTGATGTTTTTGTTTTCCTTTTTTTTTTGTTTTTAATTTTTTTTAATAAAAATAACAATTGACAAAAAACATTAGAATAATAATTGGTACGCGGGTTGCTGCACCAACTCGTTTGTACCTAGAAGAACTGTATATAGAAATAGAATTTTAGAGTCTTCTTAAAAGCTTTTTACCATATAATATCTAAAAGATTTTAATTTATCTTCTAATTCTGTATATATATATATATGACAAATTAAAGTTTGTCAAAACCTTGAACTACGTATATTTATCGCATTGAATTTGTATATTTATCTTTGTAAGTAACTAATGACAGATTGTTGTTGTTGATGCATTTTTACGGCATGGTCAGGATCCAACAATACAATTGAACCGTCCACGATGATGATTTGGGTATTGATATGGTGCGGATGCTTTCGTGGTTTGGTATAAAAGCTTGTGTCTACGGGTTGTTTGAGGACGAAATCTATTATATTTTGTGATTTTACAATTTCCTTTGGCTCTCAATACAATTGAGAAAAATTACTGTTAGAGGAAGGTGAACGTACAAACATGTCATCCTTGTAGAAATCTAGAAACGAGAGGGAGCTCTGTCTTGATATGTAACGATTCTCTCATTTTATAGATATTTATTTCATTCTTTTGAATAGTTAAGTCTTACTTGTCTTATATCATTTTCACATTTTTATTTGTAAGTCGGCCTCTTTTAATTTTTTCTCTTACTTGTCTTGTTTTAGTCATAAGCTTCTAATGAACGGGATCGTGTTCATATTATATCCAACCATTGTATATAGTAAGTAAAGGAAATTTCTAGTAATATTGCATATATAAGAAGTATTAATGTGGCAAAATTTATTTCCTTTTTATCTTTGACGAACTTTCTCAGAAAAAAAATAATAATAATAAAAAATAAATAAGTAAATAAAGGTTGGACTCAAACAAAACTAAGTGCCAAAAGTGGGTAAAAAACAACGTGAAGTGCGTACAAACCCATGCTAATTAAACAAATATGATATAAAAACCCAATGAATATGTGGTATATTTTAATTAATTGGATGAACATTGACGAAGTAGCAAGGAAAATTCTTGGGAAGTCCGAAAATAAACGGGTTTCCTGTATTTATGTTCTTGTAAACTCCATCCATTGGTACTCGGACAACCCCTTCCATGACATGCCTTTCCCTGCCTTTTCATGGCGAGAGAGCTAGCTGCACGGCTAGAACGGCATTTTTAATTGTGTGAACAGCATTTTCTTTTTCTTTTTCTTTTTCTCTTTCTCTTTCTCTTTCTCTTAGGGAAAAATCTTAACTCAAGCGATATTGCATACCGAAGTGTTGACATGGATTAATTTAATGAAATGGACTGTTTTGCTTTTACTTGAATGAATTGAAGGTTTGGGCAGGATGTAAAGTTAAATGAAAAGTTTTGACAAAACGCACAGTTTTGAAACATGAAGTACAGTCTTCGTACCCTATCTTTTCTCTTCGTGCCCTCTCTCTTCTCTAGTTTGAGCCCCTCCGCGTGCGTGCCTTCTCTTTAGGCCGTCAATTCTCTTCTTTCTTCCACCTAAAAGCTCCCATTTTTCGTTTAACCCCCATTTTTTGGTCCAAGCCCTAATCTTCTCCCTGTGCCTTCATTGCGCCTCTTCCCACAAACACAACTGCTACCACCTCTCTCTCTCTCTCTCTCTCTCTCTCTCTCTCTCTCTCCCTGTGGCTCATCCCAAGTTCCGTCACTGTGTTAACAACCGTAAGACCACCTCCCTAAGCCACGAAGCCATTGTAGGCTTCCCTCTAATGTGACCTAGTCGAAGTGCACCACAAAATCGACCTCCACAAATAGCCACTGCAAGCCATGAACGCCTCTGTTTTAAGAATTTGAAACAAAGCACCCTAGCCGTTCTCTCCCACACCGTAAAGCTCCACCTTGCATGGCCGTCCACCACAAGTAAAACCATCGTATGTCAACTCTATAGCAGACCCAAGTCAACGAAACCAAGACCACATCACAGAGGGAACCCGGCTCTAACCATTGAGGTCATCTCCACATACGACAACCACCTCCAAAACTTGGCCATGTGCACCATAAAACACCAAGCCGTTGTCCGCCAGCTGAACTTCTTCTCCACCACGAAAGCCCAGCCCCGTCGCACTACCACCCAAGCGAGCTAGTCCAAACCACTTCCAAAGCCCTTGTTGTGCGTAACTCAAACAAGTAACAACACACACCCTTCTCCACCGTACACGGCCAAGGAAGCCTCCACGTCCAACCAAAAACTAGCCCCAAGTCGTCGCTACCTTCATCGTAAACCATGGAAAATAGTGCACTGAAAACTACCTAGCATAGAATTGATAAGGAATATTAAAACCCAAGAAGACATATGTAAAGATGACAAGAGGAATATTGAAGAGGAATATGCCGAATGAAACCTTACAAAAAAGATTAGAAAATAAAAACCAACAGAGCATAATGGAAGAAAAAGTTTGCAGAGAATATAAATACGACAACGGTTGCTCGTGATGGCCGTGAAATCCAAGGTCGACGATTGTTGCGGTGGAGTGATAATAGAGTCGACGGGTAGAGAAAATGCGGTTTGCCTCTCAAGAAAAGGAACTGAAAATGAAGAAAGAAATTAGTATGCTGATAATGCGTTGAGGATTAAGAGATTTGGGGGAGATGAATGCAAGCTGCGTTGTTTTCCTTCCTCTAAAGATGTTATTTCTATTCTCTACATTGTTTCTTCTTCTTTTCTTTCTTTTCTTTTTTTTAATATATCTGACAAAACTTTCCATGTAGGCAATCGGTACGCAATATCGCCTGCACCCACAAGAGCTGTTCTCTTAGTGCTTTCTTGGAGATATTAGAGTGTTATTCTTTAGAGTTTAAGGTTTAACCAAATTACTATCTAACAATCGATTTGATCTTTAACACAGAATAACAAATACTCTGACTCATGAGGAATTGTTTTGTGTATTTGAGATTATTCGTGCTTTAAAATGGGCAGCTTTTCAGTGCTGTTTTTATTTTTAGGAAATTTTTACTAAAATTCAGTCTAATCTTTAAAAGTCAATGCAAACTCATTTGATGTAATTAAAAGGGGTAAGAAAAAGTAAGAAGGTTTTTCAAAATGCATAAATTTGCACAACAAGTTGAAAATGAGAAAAGAATTATCTCCAGCCCATAAAAATTTGGGCGTCGATGTGGTACTCTTCGCATTCATCCATAAAATAAATTATAAATAAGCGTATAAAAATAAATAGATTTACATGGTTTGGCATAAAAGCTTATGTCTATAGGTTATTTGGGGGTAAAATCCACTATAATATGCGATTTTACAATCTCTCATGGCCTCACGTATCTCTCAATACAATTGAGGAATTTAGGATTTCGAGATGTTGAAAATGGTGCCTCCCTTGAGAGATATCTTTTGGAGTCATTGGGCATGGTAGAGTTTGTGCCTAGAGAAGTCGTAGAAATCTTCTCCTTTTATAGAGATCTACTTCCTTCCTTGGAGTGATTGAGTCTTATTTACCTTATGAAACCATTTTCCTTTAAGGAGTTTGAGTTAACTCACCTTATCGTTTCCCTTATTACTAGTTATAGGTTTTCAATGGGCTGAATCCAATCATCTTTATCTCTAACAAATGTCCACGATTCTTAAGGTCAATTTGCTCAATAAGAATACCTTAAGAATCTTCATATCAGTAATCTATAGAAAAAATAAATTCCAGGAAGCTTGTTTGCGTGAACACTTTCCTGATAATTTCTAGGTTTGGATAGTGAAATTATTTGAGAATGTTTGAGAATAATAGTAAAAAAGTAATAATAAAATATTGAATAGTAGTAAAAAGTAGGTGAAAAGTAATTATAAAGTAAAAAATAGTAGTGAGAGTGTTTGAGAGTACTTGAGGTACTCTCGACTGCCAAACCACTTCAAGTGATGATTGCACGTGACTGTTTATCTCAAGCGCATATTCTCGTTGATAGTAATGTTTTTGTTTTTTATGGCGTTAGCGGAGTTTTTTCCCATTGAGACGATTTTCTATTGGTATTGATGTTAAAGTTCGTTTGTTGTAGCTTGTGCTAAAAGGTTAGGGAGTTTGACTCCTTGGGTCCATATTAGGCAGTTGTCAAGCCTAACGACTCATTTTGAAGGTAACACATGTGAAGCGGTTGTGGAGCTTGAGAGCTTGTTCCCGAAGATAACTCGTTGGCGATGGTAGTGGCATGAGTGTTAGGGACTCGGCTTTGTAGGCGAGGGTCGAAGCAGTCAAGGGACTATCATCACCCGTTGTTTTTCTTGCAAGTCGAGGGACTTGATTTTGTGGGTGAGAATCGAAGCAGTAAAGGAACTGTCATCGCCTGTTGTTTGTTGTGCAAGTCGAGAAACTCGACTTTGTGAGCGGGGATTGAAGCAATCAGGGGACTGCCATAGCCCATTATTTGCCGCGAGTCAAGAGACTCGGCTTTGCTGAAGGAGATGCTCGACCACGCTGCTAAAGTGAAAGGAGTACTTGTTCTCTCTGATGTGGCTGGAGGCAGAGCTCATCCATGCTGCTCTTGCAAGAGACTTACTCAATTGTGCCGCTACGGGGGGGAATGATGCTCTACCGCCACGTTATGGAGGGAGATGTACTCGATCGTCCTGAGAGGTTTTTGCCAAAAACCAAATTTGTTAGTGTAAATAAAATTTAAATAAAGAGTTTGAGAAAAGCAAACCTAACTATTGCTTTCAACTCTTCTTTGACTAAGATTGTTCTCTACTAACAGATTTTTGCATGGGGGATGTTCGTCTTTGAACATTGTTGTAGCAATGCAGATCATCTGTCTTCGGGTAGTTTTCTGTTCGTTCACTCTCTTGGAAGCTCGTACAATTCCGGGTCAAGTAGCTCAAAACTTTTTTCTTTTATCCGACTATATATCAAACTACGTTGCTGAGCAAAATTCGCCACTGACATGTCATTCGGATTAATTTGCTTGGGTGTAGGGTTGTAATCGATCCGAGTCGAGTTGAGCTTTTAGGTTATCGAGTCGAGCTGGACGCAAATAACTCCAATTCAAGTCCGAGCTCGAGTTCTAGCTTAGAACTCGTCGAGCCGAGTTATTACTCGAGTTTTGTTTGTACTCTTATATATATTTTTTGAATGAATTGAATAATTAAAAATACCAAATTACAAAACCAAATATTAAATCTTGAAATTTTTATAATTAATATATAAACCTTATATTGAACTATAAAATTAAAACATCTATATGAATACATTTCTTATATGGTTATACATTGTAGTATATAATGAAACTACCAAGTATACTAACTATTACACATTATAAAATATATACTAGAACTAATCACTTAAGTACTTAATTAACTAACATATAATTATGAACTATATTCAATATATTGGTATAAATGACTAGACATAAGTAATTGGGTTACATACTACATATTTAATTATAAAAGTAACTATGCTTATGTTATTAAATTTAATATGTATAGAAGCATATATATGTGTGTGTATAAGAATACTAATATATAGAAATAAATTATATATATTTGAATGATTTATGGACAAGCTCTAATCGAGTCAAGCTAACAAGCTGAGTCGAGCATAAACAAGCTAGCCTTAAGGAGCATTAGCCGAGTGGAGTCGAGTTGAGTTTAATAGAATATGTGTCATTTACTAATCCAGCGAGTTTCTGCTTTCACGATCGAGTTTTTTTGTTTCATGAGTCGAGCTTGGTTCGCATTTAGCGAGCAAGTATCGGGCGAGCAATCGTACGGACTAGTTCATTTACAGCCCTACTTGGATGGCAATTAGCTGAAGAACATTAGGCTGTGTCGAGCTGTGTCCCACTTGGAGAATAAACTTTGACAATCATCTCATGAAAAAATAATATTGAAACTATAAAACAAGACCACATGAGTTATGTGGTTTGTTTGCAAGTTAAAATTAAGGTAGTGGGAACTACTAAGGCCTTGTTTGGTTATAAAACTTCTCTCATTTCACCTAATTATTATAACTTTTTCAAATTTCTAAATAAAATAAAATAAATAATTCAACTGTTTTAAATTCTGAAATAAAATTGTATTAAAAAATTATATTTTAATAATATTTTATTCAACTTTCATTTTATCTTATCTGTATAATCAAACGAGGTCTTGTTTATGTAATATATATATTGTTATCACTAATATCGCCTGTTTTCTTTTATAAGTGAAAGAGATTTGAGGTATACTTCCAAGAAACTACTCATCAAGAGATTGTATATTCTTAAAATCTTATCATGAAAAGATGATGTCAAGTAAAAAAGATAGAAAAGGTTGGCTAGGACCGAGGGTGCTTAATTTCATCATCTTTAATATGCCAAAACGTTAAGTAGTTGAGACTTACTAGTCTTACATTACTTTCACTTACTATTCTCAATTCATCTCATTTTATTTATTATTATAATTTTTTTAAATTTTCACACGAAATAAAATAAACAATTCAACTTTTTCGAATTCTAAAAATATAAAATATTAAAAAAATCTATTCTAACAATATCTTATTCAACTTTCAACTTTCATGACAAACATCAATCTTTGGTGACTTTATCACTTCCTTGTCTTATCTCTTTATCGCTTCTCTATATGATAATCGTGATAGACAGGATCCCATTCATATTAATTATATCCAACAGTTGTATACATTAAGTAAAGGAATTAAATTTCTAGTAATATTGCATATATACAAAGTTTTAATGTGGCAAAATTTTTTTCCTTTGGATCCTTGACGAACTTTCCCAGAAAATAAAAAAGTTAAAAACAAATACAGGTTGGATGAACATTGACGAAGTAGCCAGGAAAATTCTTGAGAAGTCCGAAAATAAATGTGTAATTTGCTGTATTATGTTCTTGTAAACTCCATCCATTGGTACTTGGCCAACCCCTTCCCCATCACATCCTATCCCTGCCTTTTCATATATAGCCTTACTCACTCAGAATCATCTGCCCCTAATTCCCCTTAAATAATTTAATTCCCGCTGGGATGGTAAATTTTAGGTTTGAATCTGCCATAATTTTTATTTAGGGCTGAGAATATAAGAGAGAGATATATAAAATAATTTCATAGTACTTTTAGATACCCCCATTCCAACAATATTATATATTAATAAATACTGTAAGCTGACCTATTGTATCTATATATATATATATATCTTTCTGTGGTTTGTCTTTAATTTGTTGTTAAATATTTCTAACATTAAAACTGAATTTCTAAAATGATCTTTGACAATCTATGCTCCACAATATTGAATCTAATGAAATAACACGAAATACAAAACGTACATCTCTTTTGCTAATTTGATGATTAACTGATATGATTACAAGAGAATCATCACCCTTTAGGAGTTTTACCTCCGAGTGTGTCCTGATGGCTAGAGACACAATTATGTTGTAAGTAGCAACCCTTAACCTTCTCAATACTAAAACGATCATCACGATAAAATCTAGAGATATTTGTATTTTATTATAACTTATTGACTAAGTGATCTAATTTGGACTAATAAAACCCATTAGAGGTATAAACGTGTGGGACATCTACTCAGAATAAGGGCATGTTTAGACAATGAGAAAGAAAAAGTTGAATAAAAATATTATAAAATTAAAATATTGTTAGAATATAATTTTTTAATATTATTTGTGTTTTGAAGTTTGGAGTTGTATTGTTTTTCTATATTTTATTTTAAAGATTGAAAAAGTTGAAAATTTAAAATTAAAAAGTATTTACGTTTGAATAATATTTGAAAATGAAATTATGAAAAATTTTGAAATAAAATGAGATCATCTCACTTTCCAAACAAACTCTAAGAGTATCTAAAATAATATGTGAATAGTAGTAATAATAATAGTGAATCAGTCTGTAAATATCTTAGCTAGAGAGCTTGCTGCACAGCAAGGAAAACCTTTTCGATTGTGTGAACAAAATTTCCTTTTAGCAAGTTCTTAATGGAAAGTTCAAATCACATGATTTATATTTTAAAAAGGCTAGTTAAATAATATAATTGAAGCCTTATTAGAACTTTATAAAGACTAAGAGCTTGATCTCCTTCCTAAACAATGTGGGATCTCATACATCACCTATCTTCAAGGGAATAATTATGTAGACGCTTGAGGGCTACCGCCTTTAAAAGTTTTAAGAAATAATATTATATATTGTAAAATTATAGTTCTACACTCAAATATCTTTAAAATATTTGTAATCACCCCCAGCACTCAAACATTCAGCCAAAAGTAGCACGCTAATTTTTAAAAGTCTAAATCTATTATTTCTATTCATACAGTGACACACCATCTCCATTAGCCTATGATAGAAAATGACATTTGAGTTACTTTTTCTTTTGACCAAAAAGACTTCCACTTTTTTTTTTCTTTATGCTCTTTTCCTATTCTTCATGGCATGGAGACTGTTCCGGAGTTGAAAATTTGTAGAATCGTTGGCTTTCGGGTAGCCATGGTGGAGCTCAAGTGAGAGGCTCAAATGGGTGGTTTCAATAATTTAATTTGTCCCTATAAAGCAACCTTTATATGGTTAATATTAAATGTAGGTGATAGTCGGTTCCATCAATTACTATTCACTCTTACGTATGACACACTTTGCCGATCATCCTCCCATACACCAAATTCTAGTTCCGCTCCCACCTACCATTATCCTTATCATATGGGATATTACAATCCCCCCTTAAATACATTTCTAGTTGGGATTGACTCTGATACTATTTGTAATGTCCTAATGAAAACCCCAAATTATATGACATATACTTCAAAATGATTAGTCAATAATACAATTGGAACATTATAAAGTACAAGAACTTTTCGTTCCTAAGCAATGTGAGATCTCTTACACTACCTATCTTATCCTTATCATATGAGGTATCACACTTTTTCTTTGAAAAATGATATTTATCATCCAAGAGTGTGTAAGTCTCAAATACTCTTTTTTTTAAAAATGGATAAATCTGGGATCCAAATGAAAATATTATTTTTTAATAATAGATTCACTTTTTTTAAATTGAATACCCGAGACTTGAACATCCCAAGACTTTATCTAATATTACTTTTTTATTTTTTTTGTCTTAGGGCTAGTTTGGATTTAAAGATAAGATGAAATAGTTTTAGATTAAAGATGAAAGTTAAAAAAAATATTGTTAGAGTATTATTTTTTTAATATTATTTTTATTTTCAAATTTGAAAAAGTTGAATTGGGATTTGAAAAAGCTGAATTGTTTATTATATTTTGTATGAAAATTTATAAAAGTTGTAATGATGAGATGAAACACTTTCTGAATCTAAACGGGGCCTTAGTACTTTCTTGGGAACATTGGATTTTTAGAGTACCAAACAAGGACTCTTGACTCATGAGGAAGTGTTTTGGGTATTTGAAATAAAAAAGTATTCTCATCAGCCACTATTGATTACCACCCTACATCCTATGAAAAAATTATAAATATAGGGTGGGAAAGTGAATAGTAGTTGATGCATAGCCTTCCTCATTTGAGATTATTGGTGGTTTAAGATTTGGGGGCTTTTCAGTACTAATATTTTTTTTCAGTTCCATCATTCATCATTGTATTTTTTATTTAATTTCTTTTTTACTCTTTACCATCCCGAAATATCTACTTATTATGTGTCTTTAATATTTAGTCGTTAAGAATCTAAGAGTTATTTATTTTTAAGCCGGTGTACAGAGCAATATATCATCCATATCACTTAAATTATAAAATTTTATTTTAAAGATTCAAATTTAAATTTGATCTTTTAACTCAAATTATGTCAATCGTACCAGCTTGATAATATAGTTTATCTTTTAATAAAATTAGGTTTCTTCTCTAAAAGTGAATCCAAACTTATTTATTTTAATTAAAAGGGGTAAGAAAAATTAAGAGGGTTTTGGCACTTCAAAAAATTTCCTATATATTACCATCATTCATGCTTTGGTCCCCAAATAAAAAAATCATGGTTTCGTCTTCATTGGTTATGATCATAAATTAACAGTCTTTTCGGCACTTTATTTATGTATATATGCAATTTATAATAAATAATTATATACTATGAAATTCTCAAATTATCGAGCTTTGTTCTTAAGAAAGCCACCGCGTCATCAACTATATCACTATATTATTATTAAATAAAAAAATTAAATAATATATAATTAAGTGATACATTATATGAAATTAAATTACTATTTTAATCTGATTTAAAATCACCACAAATTAATTTAGCTAAATTTTTAATAAAAATAAGAACTTAATAACACTCAGTTAACTAAATTTCATTAAATTCTTCCTATGCCTTTTGTAAGTTTACAATTAATTTAAGATAAAATGATCTATTTAATTAGAAGCTTAATTTTTATTAAAACAAAAATTTTTAAAACAAAAGTTTTATTCATCATCTTCTTAACATAATAAATATTTTTTAATATTATAAAATGATAAGAAGATGATAATAAAATGGCTGGCGAGTACGTAACATTAATTAATAGAGGAATATTAATTTCAATCAATCACACATGTAAACCAATCACGTTTTTTGTTTTCCTTTCACTCTCAAAATTCTGGAATCAGTCCAAAATTCAAACTACAAATATTGATCAGATGTACCTAAATTTTGGACACTCCAAGGTGAAAATGCAAAACCCTAAATTTTAAGAAGTTTTCTCAAAATTCTCAAAAACACTAGTGCAAGTTTGGAATTTGAGATGAGAATTTTTTGTTTTAGATGAAAGATTAAAATATTATTTTTTAATATTATTATTGTTTTAGGATTTGAAAAAATTGAATTGGAATTTGAAAAAATTGAATTGTTTATTATATTTTATATAAAAATTTAAAAAATATGTAATAATAAAATAAGATGAAATGAGAATAAAATTTTATTTATTATCTCACCTCCAATCGATAAATCCATTTGAGCTTCAGCAGCAACCTAGCTAGCTATATAGCTAGGAGACATGATATTCCACACCTCAATATGCTCTCAAAATGGTGCAGACTTGAGTGGCAATTAGCTGAACAGCATTAGGTTGTGTCGAGCGCTGTGTACCACTTGGGAGATAATATCCAATACAGCATGAATGGGTTGCATGCAAATAATACTTATAAATAGGAGAATAATGCATGATCTTCTAGGTCAATTTATATTTTATGGAATAATTAATTCATGCGAATAGTGAACTTGAATGCATGAGCTAGCTAGCTAGCTAGGGGTTCCAGTCTTCCAGATAGATTATCTTTCATCCATTCATGAATCATCAGCAATATTAGTCCACATTTAACGCGGCAAAAGATCATGGAAAACATGGCAACGCGAGTCTCGATCACCATTAATAGACCCGGGGCATGATCATGTGATGCATGGCACTCGGCCAGAAAACATTAAAAAAATACTGTTCTGTGTACAGTACGTCAGTTTCTGTGTACAGTACGTGAGTTGACCCATAAAGATCTAGACAAACTTGGCAGCAGATGACTCATCATTCATCCACCAAAGTCCATCATGGTTCTGGGGTCCTTGGACTGAATCAGATCGTCTAGAGCCATGTACTCGGAGAAAACCATGCCTAACATATTTGAGATGCTTCAAATAATTAGCTATTGATGACAACTTCTATTTCTTTCTCCTCATCATATAAATTTTTTTTTTTTTTTTTATAAACTGAATCATTTATTAAAAATCAAATAGAATCCTTATAAATAAAATTCTTATCAAGCCAAATAGCTCGACTTATAAAAGAAGGATAAAAGTCCCACCACATCAAAACATCATCAACTTCCCAAACATGTCTTGCCAATTGATAAGCAGCCATGTTGCCCAACCGATAAACATGAATTACTTTAGCTTCTTGAAAGCCCCTCATGAGCCTATGAATATCTTGAAGAATAAAATTAAAATCTGTTAGGTACTCAGATAAATTATTCTCCTCATCATATGTAATTTGATAAGAATAATACTATATTATGGCTCCTCAATTTGCTCTCTTATTTTGACCGCCCATGCATTTAATTTAAAAAAAAAAAAGAATTCTTAATAGTTAAGAAAGTGAATATTAGTGTATTGGTATTTTTTTTTTTTTAAATGTAAACATGTTTAAAAAGTGTTTGAAATAAAAGTTTAAAAAAAAATGCAATTTATAATAGGAGGCACACCAAGTGGACAAATCAATGAGACATAGTAGCACTACTCATAAATCCAGATGATGGCATGGGGCCCAAGTTCATGCAAGGAGTCTTGTGAGACAAAGATAAAAGACATAAATAGAGTAAGGCCGGGAGGATTTGTGAATGGGATGAAATAAGAATTTTGTAAATAGTAATAAGATGATTTGTGAATAGTAATAAAATAATTTAAATTAAATATTTATTGAGTTTTGGAAAAAGAGATAGCGAAATATAAAGATTGAGTTAAGTATTACCTACTCTCAAAGTACGAACACGTATTACTCTCATCATATCACAAGATACCATGTCATTACAAATTAATGCTTATGTAAACAATCTTAAAATAAGATGAAAATATCGTATCATCTGTACCCTAATTAAACTACCTAATAATTTTCCGACATATATAATGTTGTTTGGGTTGTGTATATGCCTCGGGCAATGAGTGAGTTTTCGTTTTGTGGGGAGTTCAATTTGTAGAATCTTTCTCGTATTGCCAACATTATGATAGTTGAGTGTATTACGACAAGAAGTAGTGATTCTCAATATCATATGATATATCATCAATTGCTCATGTAGAATAGTGCTACTTATAAAGGGGATTGATCAGAGCTTCTGTAATTTTCTCACTTAAATGTTCTTAATCATTTGGAAATATATATATATAAGCGTGTGGATCTTAATAATATATTTAATGTTAAGATCCACGTTGTCCACGAACAACGTTTAATATGATCACAAAATCAACAAACTATTGGTTTGAAATGTGTCATCATGCGAACGGGGGCAGAACTAGGAAGTTTTGTTGGCGGGTCAATTGACATAAATATAAAAGCATGTAATTAGTTCTTGTAGTCTCCCACTATATGAGTACACGTGCATTACTAAAAATATATTTAAAGACTTAAGTCCCGTTTGGATGTTGAGCTGAGTTGAGATAATTTGAGTTCTTTATGAATAGTAGTGAGTTGAGATGGTGGAGTGAGTTTTGTAAGGCCTACCTAAGATGAGTTTAGATGTATTTATGAGAAGTTGAAAAAAGTTATGGATCTCGTGTATAAAGAGGTATTGAGTTGAAAAGGTTGTGGGTCTCATATGTAAAGAAGTTTTGATTTGAGTGATGTTTAGTGATTTGATAATTGAGTGTTTAGATATCTTAAAGTAAAAAAAAAAAAATCAAAATAGTAATCTCTCAAAATTGATTAAATAATAAAAAAAAAAAAGTCAAAATTGTTCTACAAATCCATCATAAAAGCATAAATAAAGGATAAAAAATTAAGAAAAAAAATAAACTTCATTGTTGAATCTAAAGCTGAATGTTGTAAAGCCTCTATTATGTAGATAGGAATAGTTATGGAATATATGTCGCTTTCACTTCTAATTGTTAACTCAATTGTAGCATATATGTTAACAAAATCCAATCAAAATATACTAGCTAGTAGAAGACTTGAACAGAAAAGTGTCAACAAATAGAAAATTGAGATTTCAAATATATCAAATAGCTTATAAAAAAAAAAAAAAAAAGAGCCAGGAAATTTCTTGCCTATTATGAGATGTGAAAAATAAATAAATAAATCAATATGAGAATGTGAGATTTTATTAATGACCAAAAATTAAGTATGAAAAAAATAAAGGAACTTGGAAGACGTGCTAAGATTTTTGAAATTTTTTGAGGAGTCAAATTGTCTTTATATTTAGAACATTTGTGTAAAAATTTAAAAAAATTATAATGATGAAATGAAATGAGATAAAATATTTTTTAAATCCAAACGAAGCCTTAAACAAATATGTATGAAAGAAGGGTTTTAAAAAGTGTTGCACCCCTAAACACAGTTCCGCCGAACCCATTATTTCATGTTGGGATCCTCATGGGTCATATTTGAGACTCTTGTCCCCATTGGTTTTGAGTGTGCAATCAAGTTGGGCTCAATATAGGTCCCAAGGCCCAAATTCCCCGCCCATGTCACAAGGCTGAGAACCCAACTTCCTAGCCTAGGCTCTATACAGACACATGCATGTAATATTTAATAAAATAATCCTTGTTTAATTTGAAAATGCCGTCACGACACACATACATGGCCAAATGGTGTTGAATTTCTTGTAATCTATGGAAAAATAAATAAATAAATTATTTCACTTGAGTGAAGATCTGTCATTGGCTTCGATTAAACAGAGACGCCACCTTCTCTTTTGTCTTTAATCAGCCGGGTGTTGTGGGCATGGATGTGTTTTTTTTTTTTTTTTGCATGAGAATTTTGAGGCCTCTTCTCCAATGATTTGTAGTTACTTTTACCCATTTCTGCTTTAGGTTGTTAGGATTGTGATCATTGAAACTCTCTCAAATTGGCCTACTAGTCATTGTTTTCACCCCCTAAGTTTTGTCATTTTGGAACTTATGTTCCATCTCAATGTCAACTTCTACATTATGATAGGGTTCTCACATAAAGCATATTCCAACAGGTGCCTACATTTCTATCCTCTTTCATAATAATCCTTGTTTCGAGTTTTGATCAAAATTTTATTAATTGAGACAGCGACTGTTTCTTTCGCAGCTAAACGAACGAGAACTATGAGACTCGTAAATGATAAAATTAAATATTAAAAGAATAACATTGCTTAGTGTTAAGTGCAGCTACTAAACACCGTTACGCAAAGCTCATTAGATATATCGATCATAGGATAATATTAGACTTGTATTATAATATTACATTACAAATTATATGATAAACTTTATGGTGAGTGTAGAAAACAATGCAAAGGCCCACCTCAGCCAATGGTGGGAGTTTTGTGTGAAAGGTATTCTATTTATAATCATTTATTATCATGAGTCAACATTTTGTAAAAGGAAAATATTTGAGCTACAAAGTGATCACATAAAAATAAATTTACAAATTGATGTGGTTTTATGTGATCCATCAGATTGTAAAGTTGTTTTTATTATAAAATAGATCTGACAGGTTTTATGAAACTACATCAATATGTAAGTTTAATATTATATATATATGTGTATGTGTGTGGTCTCTGTCTTGAAAGCCATTAATAAACATGTGAATAAAGTCCAAGTGGACTTACATATAAAATGATACTGATTTGGCTCATTTTATGGCTCTTTTCCCTTAGAAGATTACAAGGAAACAAAAAGAAAAGAAAAACTCTTATATTTTTCCCTTTTAACATGTGCACGATGGCCTGCATCTACCACCTTTCATTGGTACATAGAAAGGGAATATTATTTTGTTGGGAATTAGTAAACAAATCAATCATGAGGAATTTAATAATGTGGTTCACCTTGAGATAAGGGAATTGACTTTTTGGGTTTGTTTCTAATTGTGAATGATTGGTGTTTGTTTGGCGTATATGCTGCCATTTATATTGGATAATCTTTAATATTAGCCAACCATTAAACAATACATCAAACTCAAAGGAATCTGATATGGCTGCCTCCAACTTAAGTGGGGTTTCTTTTCTTTTTTCATTATTATTACTTCTAATTGTTTATAGAATTAGCTTAATGAATAATTATTTAAACTAGTTTTGGGAGATTAAAAAAAAAGTTATTTTATAAACTATACTTTTATCTTACTAATTTTATGTAAAATATTTTGAGGTGATATTTTTTCATTAACTATTAAGTAAAAAATAATTAATCTATAGATTATGGATATGTACTGTCAATAAAAATAGATAACTGATTTGTATCGAAGTAGATCACACCATAAAAAAATGTAAAAAAAAAAAAAAAAACTTTTTTTTTGAGTGATATCCACATTTTTACAAAAGACATACACGAGATTTGTCTATTTAAAATTTATACTTAACATTACTCATAGAATATATATGTGTGTGTAGTATATATCATTTTCTATATCACGAAATCAATATATTTAAGAAAAATAGCGGCCACCTAACTCTTCAAGATGAGTTCAAACTTATCTTGAAGTGGCTCAAGACATTATTACACATGCAAGAAGTATGTCCAAGACAATGGTGCAAAATTACATAACAAGATAGGTACATCCTAATTCCTACTCATTGGTTTAGGAATCCTTTTGCGTTTAGATGTTGAGCTCAATTGAATTAATTCTTTATGAATGGTAATGAGTTAAATAGTAAAAGGAGTTATGTAGAATTAACTAAACTGAGTTTAAAGTATGTTTAAATGTTAAGATGAGTTTTAATACTTTTATGAGAAATTAAAAAAAGTTAAAGATCCTACGTATAAAGATGTTTTAAATTGAAAAATGTTATGGATCTCACATGTAAGAAGATTTTGAGTTGGGATGAATTTAGTAAGTTGAGAGTTGAGTATTTATACATTAGATTCAGCTTAAAATTAGACTGAACTCCCTAAACAAACGGAGAAACTGATCTACAAAGTATGGATCGCATGAACTTCCTTAAATAGTCATGGGATACACCGGCGATTCATTTCAATATAATGAACTAGAAGCCACAGGCGAATTGCATGAAAGTTAGTTCAATTGGAAAATCATTTTTCCCAGCCATTTGCATACAGAAGTATTCATTATCTACTATTATTTAATATATTATTATTATTTTTAACATATTTTTCACTATATTTTATAACTATTCATTATTATTTAATATTTTATCATTATCTTTTTACATTCTTTTATTACTATTCACATATCATTTGAAATTATTTCACTACCCAAACGTAGCCTAAAACACCATAGGGAAATCAAATGGTTTGCTTTTTGTATTTCAGGGTTCGGAAACATATACGAGCACAATTTTATGTATTTTCGAAGGATTCTCGAGGGCTCTTACAAGTAAGATGCGAGTCATATTTTTAATTGAACATATCAAATAAAAAATTAACCAAAATAAGCCGAACTACAATATTCTATAATATTAGTTCTAAAAGTTTTAAAAATAAATTGTGGAAAACAAAAAATAAAAAACCATTATGTAGACTATTTATAGTACTCAAGGCATAGTTAATAAATGCAGCAAATTATGAATGTGCAATACATGAACGGTGATGAAATTAAGTAAATTAATAATAATAATAATAAATATAGATGCATCCTAATTCCTACAGCATTAATGGCCCAAAGTATTGGTTGGGGAATAATTTCCTTGAAAATTATTCGAGCAAGCATTGATCACATGAAGTTGCGTAGATAGTGGAATATATATATATATGCTAGCGAACGGCCTCGGGTGCATTAATCTTGGGATGCACCTGACATAATGATTTTAATAAAAAAATAAATAAATAAGTCAGTAGCTTGTTTGTTTGAAAAAAGAAAATTCAATGTTAAAGAAAGATAAAAAATATAGATTAAAAAAAAACTTCAACAAAGTATGAGCATTAGTCTGCATCCATATTGAATTATCTATTTACTCTCTCTATATAATAATAAAATATTATTAATTTAATATATTTTTTATTTTTTATTTTTATCACATTTTTTAGTTCTACTAATTAAAATATTAATAATAATTATATTCTAATCAAATTAATAATATTCAATGTTAATATTAATAATAATTATATTCTAATTAAATTAATAATTAATATTATACATTGAGTATTTTAAGTATTTTATTAGTTAAATTTACTTAAAGTTAAATTTTACGATGAGAATGCTCTAAAGCGTTTCTGTTCTAAATAGTAAAGTCATTTTAATTTTTTTATTTAAAAAAATTTGAAACAAAAAGAAAGGAAAATAAGTACACTGTTAGAACAAAAAAAATATGAAAAAGAGACGTCAATTCATATGCGTCGTGGGGTTATTAAGGGTCTTTTGATAAAACATGATCATTCATTAAATTTTACAAGAGAGCTACATGTCATATGATCAAGGGTCTTAAGGACCTTTTGATAAAATAATATCCTTCATTAAATTCAA
>QEOT01008726.1:3131-18613 GCA_003123785.1 Pterocarya stenoptera | reverse complement strand
ATATATATATATATTTCTATTTACATGTAGGTATTGCACGTCCACGTGATTTGCATGTAACATAAAAGCGATTGGCGAAAGATCAGTTCAAGTACTTGTAACCGCTTTCACGTGCAATTTTCATTGAGGAAAATAATTGCATGTCATGTACGTACGTATTGGGACATTAATTATTAATATCTCATTTTGTGGCTATTTTTTCTTTATTTTGTGGACCCTCGGCCTGCATGCAGTCCTCTTGAATTAATGCATGATAATTAAAAGGCACCATTTTGGAAAATAATCATCCAATATTGTTTACTCCTCCTTGTTATAATCGCCCATATGATTTTGTTTTATTTTATGTTTTCCACTTGGTCGTTGCCTGGATGAACACATCTTACAATGCCAACAGATAATGTTGAATATTGGCATGGTATTTTCAGCTTGTTCCTCGAAGATTGAAATCAATATATATAAATATATATATATTTATATGTATATATATATATATATTTATGGTTCTATTTTGTAAAAAGAAAACACTATGCCCATTGATGATATCCACCGAAATTCTTTACCGAAAATTTTTTTAATTTTTTTTTTAATTTTATTTTTTTACTTAATGATTGAGTAAGTGTTTTTAAATGAATATGTGAATTTTTTTATTTTTAAAAAATATTTAAATAGTTTTAAAAAATAATGAAAGAAAAGATAAAAAAATATTTTTAAAAAATGATTTTAAAATGACCTAGCAATATCACAATTTAAACATTGTGGTCAGTGTTTACAATAACGTAGATGACCAAATATTTGGACAAATGTAACAATGTTTGCAATTGTTTAACTCCACAATAAGATTTAAGACCATTTTAATAAAAAGACTCATTGCGTCCAAATTTAGATCTTTCTAGATCAGGTCTTGATTGAATTCTAGAGTTTAAAGTGAGAGAAATAGATAGATACATAAAGCGGACCTCACAGCATTTATAACTGATCTAATTAAATTTTTCAGACCACATTAAATACTTAATAATAAATGTTGTGAAGTCCATTAATTTATGTGGCTATTTTTCTCTCAGTTAGACTTTTTAAGAACTCCAAAAGATCTAAACCTATTCTCCTCCCCTTTAACTATTGGTGTGAAATGACTAAGTCATTTCTCTTGTAGTGAGGTGATCTTGGATAATCTGTAAATATATAATAGTGAGTTGAGATATTTGAATAGATTTTGTGAGTCCATTGAGAGGTATTTAAATGTATGAAATAGGTTGAGATATGTTTTAACTTTTTATGAAAATTTGAAAAGTAGTAGATCTCTTAAATAATTGGTTTGAGATAGGCTGAGATGAGCTCATGAGCATCCAAACATACCCTAAGAGTTTGATGTAAATCTAAACATGTTTTTCTTTGCTTCCAGTCACTAGATTCAGACAAATATGTTTCTTTTTTGTAAATCTAAACATTGAAGTACCATATTTTCTCTAATTTTTTGACATAAGATTAGATAGATCCCATGTCTATGTTTATAGAAAATTGAAAATAATTATTAGATTACACGTAATATGATCAAGAGTATTATTATTTGCAGCAATATGATCATCATGTATTTAGTGAAAATAAATGAATAAATAAAACGAGTAAAACAAAACAAAGCAATCAAAAGTGCATGCAAGCGTTTAATTGTTTGGAAGATTAGAAAATTATTGAGCCACCATAATCTTTTAGAAAACAAATCAAAGTGGGAGAAAAGAAGGATCTATCAACTTTTATCATGAATTGCAAGCGATGAACTATGATGATTTATAAATATTTAAGACAATTTGAGAGTTAGAATATTCTCTTTAGGTAAATTACTCTTCTTACCCATAAATCATCAAATGTTTTTGGTTGTACACCATTAACTATATTCAATTTGCACCCTAAGCTATAAAGATTGAGAACGTAAATTTCAAAGAATTTGGCTAGCATTAGATGATTAAGATGATATACATCATTTTAAGGTTAAATTTTGTGAGTTGTTGAATGTAAAATAGTTTTAGTTTGTTTAGAGTTTGTAATTAAGTGTTTTAGATAAGTCAAAACATATAATTCTGAGTCTTAAGGTTCTTATCTTATCTATTGAAGAGTTTGAATTTGAAATGGCTACAAGTCTGTGAAGATAGTTTCGTGCATCAAGTTTCTTATCTTATCCATTGAAGAATTTGAATTTGAAACGATTACAAGTCTGTGGAGATAGCTTCTTGACGTCAGCAAATTGTGAGCGAAACCGTCGAGACAGATTCAATCTGTTAGCAGAATTTCACTAGACATGAAAACTGCTTCCATAAATATATTTAAAGTGTCCTACTAATTAGGAAAGGTAGATATTCAATTCTGAAGATTTTGGAGAGCACTTCTAGTGCTTAATTTGGTGAGAAATTTTTTTTGAAATTTTATATTGTTTCTCTCAAAGAGAGTGATTATGATTTGAGCTTCAAATAGTGTGATCGTTTCAACTACTGAAGTTCCAGTAGATAAGTTAATATTTGAAGATTGTCAAAGATTTTAGCTGCTACTATGGTAGAGACAAACAGACTGTTTGTTTAGTCTAGTAAGAGTATCAATTGACAAAGGTTTTACTATTGAAACTCGCTTGTAAAAGATTTTTAAAGAATAAAATTGACTTTTCTGTGTAGGTTGCCCCATAAGGTTTTGCGTTTAAAGGGTTTCATTTCATTACCAATTTCTGTGTTATACAATTGATTTATTTTATGTTAACGTTGTTCTTATTGAATAATTGCATGAATATTGATTAACAAATTGATTGAGAGAATTGGTAGATCTTTGTATTACTGTCAGGGGTATTTAGGTAATTTCAAATATGTTTTATTTTATTCATTCCATTCAAATTTGACTTTTATATATCCATATGTTGATGTGTGCTAATGTTCTCACGCCCCTTACATTTTTTTCTCCCTTACTCCTAATTAGGAAAAGAAAATACACCAATTCTCTTAAACTACCATTCAATTTAGTTTTGGCAATCACCTTCTCAACTACCAAAAAATTATAATCTACCCTCTCTATAAAAAAATCACATAAAATACTCTTGATAAAAAATTAAGAAATTTAAAAGCATGAAATAAAAGAAAATATTAAAAATTTGTAAATAAATATCTGAAAGTTAATTTTAAATAAAAACAAGAATTAAAAAAATGATAATAATTAAAAAAACTAAAAATATGATTTTATTTTTTATATTTAAAAAAAGATTTGAAGGGTACATTTATCTTTATAAGGAACAAATTTGATGCATTATAATTTCTTGGCAAAATTAATCAATGAACTTACAAAAGTAAACTATAAATTCAACGATAATTTAGCAGAGAGAGAAAAGTATTTACCCAAAAAATAAAAGGAAAAAATTATGCAATCTTTCTACCATCTTACTTTCTTTTTCATTTTTTGAAAAAGATAGCTTTCATTTCATAACTCAACTGATACAAGACTTATCATAAGCAATACTATAAAGGACCACAGCTAGTCCATCCTCCATCCAAATTGACCCATTAGTTAGAGACAAAGCAAATTTTGCAATAACATGAGCAACTTTGTTTCCTTCCTTTCAAATGAATGAAAGTTTCCAAGTTGGATACCAAGCCATAATATGCCTTATGTCTTCAATTAATTGTCCTAACCATGACAAATTTGAGTTATCTGCATTGACTGCATCCACAATCACGAACCAAATTGAGGCTCCACAGTCCCCACAACAGGAGCACCCTTCGAACAACCTTTAGGCCCATGCACTAACCAACCACGTGAAAAGCAAAATCTAGGGAGCTTTTCATATTTAAAACTGATCTAAATCTTCTTATCCTAAGCATTGATAAACATTTCCCTAGTAATAGTCTTTTGTATTTGTACCTCCACTCTAACCCTCAAAAGCTTACCTGACCCTATTCCATCTTCGGTAACATCAACCTCCAATACTTACCCCATCAAAGACCCAATTTGGACGCTCCAATCTCTAGTCATCATACCCAGTGGCAAGTTGTGCAGCTGCAACCATGGCTTTCCCTCCAAAATTCTAAACTTATCAGCATGAGTAGCAAAAGTAATTACATAAACGTTCCTTTCCACCTCCGGGAAGATAGCTTGTTTGCTAATCCTCCAAATTTTATCCATGGTTTTGTAGATGACATCTTCCCAATCATACACTCAAAACAAAGCTTTCCCACAAGACTTAATCCTCATTTCTTTTGAATTTCTTCCTCATGGCCCTCTAGAGTAGCTACCACCTCTACCTCCGCTTCTGTTAACTTAAGATGGCTCCACATGCTTTCAAGATTATCCATGCTGAAACCCTAAGCTTCAATGAGACGAAGACTCTCTAGAAACCTATAAACACTGCCTCTGGAAATCGCCACTGGAATCGCGAGACTATCAATTATGTCATCTACCATCTTACTTTCATACTTCCATTTAAGGTTTTTGTTTCTAATTTTATAATTTGTTTGGGAAACAAGAAAAACAAAGATTAGAAGCCTAAGGCCTAGTTGTTTTTGTTTTACAAATATTTAAAACTATATCATTTCATCTCAATATCTAAACACCATTTAAATACATATTTTTAAATTTTAGATTTTAAATTTTTTATCTAATCATTACAATTTTTCTAAACTTTTAAACAAAATATAAAAAATAATTCAACTTTTTTAAATTTTAAAACAAAAATTATATTAAAAAATTATATTCTAACATTCTTTTAACTTTATAATTTTTATATTCAATTTTTTTCTCTCCTTTTTCAAAATCTTTTAAAAATTTTAACTTAAATTATTTTATTATTATTCACAAATTATCTAATTATTATTTACATATTTATCATCTCATCTCATTTCATTTATATATTCAAACTCTTTTCAATTTATTTTAAATTATTTATTAATAAAACTCATTACTTTTTTAATTTTTTATAAAAATTTAAATTTATTTTTTATATTTAAACACATATATCAACTTTCTTTACATATTAAAATATAATTTAATAAAAGTTATAAAATATTACTATTTACGGATAAATTTAAATTTCTAACGTCATGAGTATTGAAAATGGCAATAGACAACAATAGTAGCAGCTGAGAGAGATAGCGAGGGGCACGTGGAGTTTGTAGGTGAAGTTGGTGGGTGGGATTTCCAAGGAAAATAATAAAAATAAGAAAAATAATAAGAAAAGGTAGTACTAATTTATTGTACAAAATAGAGTGGGCGGGAGAGGTCCTACCTCTATGTGCTAGTCTGACCAAAAGTCAGACCCCAGTCAAACCAGCACGGCCTCTGTCTCCGCCAGGCAGCAGCTACAATTTTCATCTTCCCGAATTTTGTTTTTATCTGCCCTTTTCATTCACATCCTTTAGAATCAAAACTAGGGCGCCGTTTGGTTCTTAGATTTTATTAGATGTATTCAATTTAATCTAATTTTAAGATAAATTTAATATCTAAATATTAAAATTTTAAATTATTAAATTTATATCAATTCAAAATCTTTTTACATGAGGAATCAAAATTTTTTTCAAATTTTTATAAATATATAAATTCATTTTAACATCTAAATATATTTTAAATAGATTCTATAAAACTTATTCAATTATCTCAACTTACTACTATTCATAAAGAATTCAACTCAGTTCAACATCTAAACCTAGCCTTAATTTATTTTATCTAATTATTCTCTTTTTTTTTAATTTTTTATATAAAATATAATAAATAATTCAACTTTTTTAAATCTTAAAATAATAAAATTAAAAAATAACATTTTAACAATATTTTATTTAACTTTCATATTATTAAAATATAAAATAAATAATAAAATCTATTTCTTCCCAACAGTTTAAGTTTTGGGATAAGTGGTGATTTCACATAATATCAAAGCAGATGTCTTGAGTTCGAATTCTGACTCTACACTCTATCCCAATAAATTAAATATTCCACGTGTTAGGCCACCTATTGAGGGAGAGCCTAACCCACACGTGAGGGGAAGTGTTAAAGTATAAAATAAATAATAAAATATAACTCTTCCCATCAGCTTAAGCTTGTGGGATAAGTGGTGATTTCACATATATCAACTCATTATCCAAACGACAATTTAGTTATTTCATTATTCTATGAAATCGAAATAATATTTGTAATTTTAACGTATATAAATTTCCTATATTCATTTTATAAAGTAAGTAAATATATAATTTATATTAAAAAAATTATCTTTTTTAGTGATGGATTTTATTTCTTTTAAAGTAAGTGTGCAAAACTTGCACAGCCTATAATTGAATCTAATCTTATTCTTTTAATTATTACTGTTTTATAAAATATTTTTTATACAAATAATAAATAATTTTTCCACTATAGAAAGCATTTCTAAGGATACTATTGTCTTGCAATCTTCCGCTTTATTTGGTTGTTGAATCTTTTCTATATTTTTTAGGTTTTTATTCGTTGTTAAATTCGGAATGATATTAATATTTTGAACTTGAAGTTTAGGTTTCCAATTTTGTCCAAGAATTTATAAAAGAAAAAATCTATTCATCATCTCAATTTTTATCATCCTCCCATCATCTCATGATGTGGTATTAAATTATAGGTTCATAAGTGAAATATAATAAATAATCTTTAATCATCTAATGCCACATCATAAGATGATAAAATGATAATAAAAATTAAGATGATGAGTAGCATTATTTTTTACCAAATGGGATCAGCCCCGTCAAATAAACCGAAACAAACCACAGATTAAAAACAAATATTTGTAATTCTTATAACGTTATTCTCTAATGAAAAAATGTTAAATCCAAAAAATTACTAATAAACGTGAGATGCTCACTTTAGGTACCAACACTTTGGCTTTTGGGATACTCGAGTAGGTTTTTTTTTTTTTTTTTCCATTAAGCAAGTTAATTTCATTAAAATAAAAGATGATACATGTTAGTGGGCGTGTGGTTCCCAACAAAATACTCCAAAAACAACAAATACAGTGCAAAAATAATGGAAAAAAGAAAAAAAATGGATTATGAGACTAATTTCTTGGTCTCTACCCAAGTCCTACTAAAAGGGAATCGTTTTAAAAGACGTTTTAGAGGTAAGCCACCCCTAGAAGCAGTGCAAGTAGATGCACTGTAGTTGAAAGTTTTGAGGTATTTATTGGTGAGGTCCTTAGTCTCTCTCACATAATCATCGGTTAGGGAAAGCAATAACCCGGATAGACTGGCAGGGGAAGAGCATATCTGTAATGAAGGAATAGTCAACCCACACCTCTGGATCGACACATGAGGACCACACGCCGGTGGAATGGAGGAGGCATATGGCCGATCTGAAATATCAGAGGGTGGAGATTTTGTTGGTCCAGCCCGTGTAGCTAGAGGAGTTGTCGCAGTGCAGCGGCACGTGAAGACCACGCTTGAAAACAAACAGCGTGTGAGGGCCACATGCAGATATTTTGAGCGCGATTCCGTGTCGTCCTAGTAGATTAGTGGGAGGGGAACGTAGTGGTGAGGAGCGTGTCGACTGTTCATGGTAGAAGTGTAGCAGATCTAAGAAAATCCACACCGGTGAAAAAACACCACTATAAAAGCATATTCACAAATTAGTAGTGGAAAGGAAGAGAAAAATAAAAAGGAAATGGAGAGGAAGGGATGAGCTCCTCTATGGCGACGGCTGTTTGAGGAATTTGTTTTCTTTTTAGAGAAAAGGCAAAGCATCTCTGTCTAACTTCGGACGAGATGTGGATACTTGTGTAGATTGATCGTCGGGGTTGAGTACTTTATTTCCCGTGGTGTCTGGGGTGCTCTTGAGATACGATGATGGTGGTGTCATGGATTTTGTCTAAAGTTTGTACAGTGTGATACCTTTGAGATTTTTGAGATAAATTGCTATTATTACTTGTTGATTTTGGTTTATGTATTAATCATTGTTTTAGGGAAGGAAATAAGGTGGTGGATTTTTTAACACGAAGAGGTGCTGAGGGTGAAAATAAATTGTAAAGAGAAGTAGGCCAGCTGGAGTGGGAGGTTAGAGGTTTGTATAGGTTAGATAAAATGGGTATGGCTTCTATTCAATAGAAATAGAGTGGGTTTGGTTTTACTAGGCATGTCTAGATTGGTTTTTAGATATGGTTTTATTGGTCTAGTGTATGAGATGCTTTTTAAGTCCCAAGTGCTTCGTTGTTTATGGTATTCTTTTGCCATAAGTGAGAATTATTAATAAGATTGGGAAATGAGTCACTCATAGACATGTGGTCTCCAACTCTTCATAAATAAAAAAATGGTGTGAGTATCGTGTGTCACTCTCGAAAAACTCTTGTAATTACTCCTTCCAATCAAAATTATTAGAAAATATGATCATTCATTTTAGAATTTGTCATTCCAACGTTTTTACTAATGTACTAAATTTTAACCAACTGTTTATTTACGCAGTTTATATATAGAACAATGCTACTTGGTCGCCCAGCTCTTATAGTTGGGCTGATCGTTAGTTTTTTTTTTTTTTTGAAAATATTTTAAATATATAAAAAAGAAAAAAATATACAAATTCATTAGTGGTGACTTCTTTAAACATTTTAAAAACATATAAAATAAAATACACTAGCGATCAAACCTAAGGATCAAATCGAGGGACTAATTAGCATTTTCCTTATATATAACATAATTATAAGGGTGATGCTATGATGCCCTCCAAATATGCCTTCCAAAGTGCTCTTAGTGTATTTTGATTTTTTAAAATATTATTTTCCTAATTATAAATGTATTACACTGAGTCATAATTAAAAATAATAAAAAAAGTAGAAAATGCTTTTGTTATAAAAGAATTTCATAAAAATAAGTTTATAAATTGATGTGATTTGATGTGGTATGTTAGATTGTAAAATCAATTTTGTTGTAACATAAATATAACGTATCATATGAAATCATATTAATTTATGAATTTATTTTTATAAAATATTGTTGTTGTTGTAGCACTTCTTGCATTTAGAAAGAAGAATTATATTTGAAAACATTTACATCACACATAATCTACGTTGCATAATTTGATTTAGAAGATAAATTTTAAAATTTAAATTTGAAATAATGCCATAGAGATTATGTGTGGTATTTTTTATTTAAAAACATCAAACGATGTATATATATAATTCCAGAAAATGATAACCTTACAAGTTACAACTATATATGAAATGTAGGGTAGTTTTGTAATGTTAAAATTTATTTTTAATGGAGTGACATCATTTCATTGGTTGTTTGAAAATGCGTTGTAAAATAATCGTGAAAGTTTTGCATATATATCATTATTCATAATTTCGAAAGGAAAATGATAACCTTACAACTATTTTGTAACAAATAATTCGATTTAAAAGCTTTTATATCATATTTATCCACGTGATATAATTTGATTTAGAAGATAAATTTAAAAATTTAAATATTATAAATAATTTTATATCATTTAAATGGTGTGTGGAGTAAAAATTTTTAATTAACACTATTTTTTTTCATAAAAGGATAATTTTATAATATTAATTTTTTTTTTTTTAATAAAATCGCATTAATTTTATTTTAAAAGGTATCGTAAAATAGTAGTTGCTCGAAAACGTGGCAAGTGGCGACGCCTGGAAAAGAAGGATAAAAGAGTAAATGCACAAATGGGAAAAAAATATAAAAACTAAAATATTAATAAAGCGAGGGTCCGTTCGTCTCTTTGGTTCTCTCTCACTGCTGCGTTCTCTGAAGTGAAAAAAAAAAAAAAAAAGCAGAGGGAGAGAGAGAGAGAGAGATTGTGTGTGTGTGGAAAGCTGTTTTCCGGGAGCTGTTTCTGAGGTAATACGGGTGGTTATAGGGTTCTCATTGCCATTTCTATCACTGTTTAATTTATACTTGGGAATGTTAGTGCTCGTGCTTGGCTACTTTTCTTCCGGACCGGCGGGGGAGGAGAAAGGGTAGATTTTATTCCTGTCTAATTTATTTTAGTTTGGTTTTGGCATATATTGCTGTAGATCCGCGTCCTCTGATTGTGGTTAGTGTTGTTCACAGTCGTCTTAGGTTGTTCCAGTCGGATCTGTTTTTGCTTCTCATCTTTTTACGACCATATTTGGGAAACCAGTTTGTGACTTTTTGATTCGTGGATATTTTTTCTTTTGGATAGTTGATGCGTGAGTGCCTTTTAGTTTATTTTTCTTCGGCTCATTTATGCTTTTCGGACCCTGATATGGGGATCGCGGAAGTGAATGATTTTTCTTAGACTGTCCAGTGTAATTTAGGGTTTGGATTTTCGGGCTTTTGTTTTAGTTTGTGGTAGGATGCGACTTTAAATTACTCTGGACTTTTCTCTGGTTTCGTTTCTGAAATGACAAAGAATAAATTTTTTTGCTCGATGGATGTTTTTTCCTTTGCTCTTAAATTTTTGGTGGTTTTTGTTTTGTTGATTGTTATGTAATTTTTTACCAGGGGTAGATCGTTTTATTTTTGTTATGTACCCTTTATTTGCTTCTATAGTTTTCTAGCATAAAATAAAAACTTATCTAAGTGATATGAATGATGACAGTTCCGTTTTTCTAGGAATAAAGATGAATAACGTCGTTGGTTACAGTTTACACTATGCAATGTGTTTCACCTATATTTGGTAATAGAACACGAAATATTTTTCTGTAATGAAGTAAGGTCCATGAGGGACCTTTCTGTTATTGGGCTCTAATTTTTTACTGTTCTCTGAATGTAATTTACACTTTTCTTTTGATGTTAATGAGGACGGAGAAGATGATGCAACTGTTGTAAATTGTCTCGGTTTGTAGATTGTGTTTGTATTCCTTGTGCTAATGTATCAATTGTTTTATATGTGCAGACATCATTATGGTGAGGAAGAGGAGAACTGAGCTTCCTAGTGGGAGCGAAAGCTCTCAGGCTCAGCAGGAAACCAGTGGGGCTGGTAGTGCTAGTGGGGGTGGTAGTGGTAGAGGCTACCAACCACGCCCTGCCGAGAGGGGCGCTCCACCCCAGCAGCAACATGCAGGAGGAGGAGGAAGAGGTTGGGCCCCCCAAGGAGGTCGTGGAGGTTATGGTGGGGGGCGCAGCGGTCGCGGAATGCCACCACAGCAACAGTATGGTGGGACACCTGAATATCAAGGCCGGGGAAGGGGAGGGCCACCCCAGCAAGGTGGCCGTGGAGGGTATGGCGGCATCAGTGGCCGAGGCGGACCTTCTTCTGGTGGCCCATCAAGACCATCAGATCCCGAGCTGCACCAAGCAACCCAGGTTCAACATCAACCTGGGGTCATTCCGCCTCAGCCCACGGCATCCGAGGCGAGTTCATCTACCCGACCTCCGGAGCCATCTCAAGTGGTCCAGCAATTTGAGCAACTCACCATCCAAGGCGAGCCAAGCCAGGCAATTCAACCTGTGCCACCATCTAGTAAATCAGTGAGGTTCCCTCTTAGGCCTGGCAAGGGTAGCACTGGAACGAAGTGTATAGTTAAGGCAAATCACTTCTTTGCTGAATTACCAGACAAAGATTTGCATCAGTATGATGTGAGTTATCTAACAGTTGATGCCGAGTGTTTGCAATATTTTGCCTTCTCCCTTTATTTCAACTTGATCAACTTTTTTGTAATGCATGTTAGGTTACAATTACTCCAGAGGTGACGTCCCGGGGAGTCAACCGTGCTGTAATGGAACAGCTGGTTAGGTTGTACAGAGAGACGCATCTTGGAAAGAGGCTTCCTGCCTATGATGGGCGAAAGAGTCTGTATACTGCTGGGCCGCTCCCATTTCTATCTAAGGAGTTCAAAATTACACTTCTTGATGAAGATGATGGATCCGGTGGGCAAAGGTTCACATCTGGACGTTCTCTCTCTCTCTCTCTCTTTCTCTCTCTCTTTCCCCCCGGTTTTCCTTTTTGGCAATTGTATCTGTGTCCTATGATTGATGCTGATGATATTTTTCTTGATGCAGGAGAGAAAGGGATTTCAAAGTTGTGATAAAATTGGCTGCACGTGCAGACCTGCACCATTTAGGACTCTTCTTGCAGGGTAGGCAAGCTGATGCACCGCAGGAAGCACTTCAAGTTCTTGACATTGTCCTGCGTGAATTACCTACTTCTAGGTACTTAAATTTATGTTTTTCCCTCTGACTTTGATACATTTCTGATTTACAGCACATCCATGGTTTTTAATATGTCAGACTGTTAATATTATATAATTGATCCTTAGGTACTGTCCTGTGGGTCGTTCATTTTATTCTCCTGATCTGGGAAGGAGGCAGTCACTGGGTGAGGGATTGGAGAGTTGGCGTGGTTTTTATCAAAGCATTCGTCCAACTCAGATGGGGCTGTCTCTGAATATAGGTATGTAGTGTATCTAATCATTTTTTGTTTGGACCTTGTTATATTGTTTTTCTCCATTTCATATCCTGTTTGTAATTAGCTTAATTGTCTCTCGGGAATTACTTATAAAAAGAAAGTTTTTTTCTCCTGAATTAATAAGGACTTACAGTTGAGATTCTAGCATTGTTTTACTTTTTTAAATAAAGCCCATGTATTTGGATGCTCCTACATGAGTTTAATGTTTATTTTACATGCATTCAGGAGAGAGAAAATTCTTGCCTGAATTTCGTGTTTCCTTTTTTCGTTCTTTTTTTTTTCTTTTTCCAATAGTAAAGTTATCGAGTATCTTATGGCTTCCTGGATTACTTAATTTGTTACTAACATGTTGATGATTTTGTCAAAATTTTCAGACATGTCTTCGACCGCATTCATTGAGCCATTGCCGGTAATTGAGTTTGTAACACAGCTGCTGAATCGGGATGTTACTTCTAGACCTTTGTCCGATTCTGATCGTGTAAAGGTTAGAGTTTGCTGCTTTAATCTTCATAGTTGTTATCCTTTGCAGTGGCCATCCATTTTATTTGTCTGCAGTTGCATAATGTACTTTTCTGTTCAAGTTGTTCTTTTTAGGGAATTTTGATTGTTCCTTTGCATTTTTTTTCACAGATCAAAAAGGCTTTACGAGGAGTGAAAGTTGAGGTTACACATCGCGGAAATATGCGCAGGAAGTACCGTATATCTGGTTTAACATCGCAGGCAACAAGAGAGCTGACGTGAGTATTATTATTCCCATCCCCCCCCCCTCCCCCCGCATTCTTCCCAAAAAGAAAAAGAAGATTTATAATTGAAAAACTAGCTTGGTATTCTAACACTGTTTTTTTTTTGTTCAAGGTTTCCAGTTGATGACAGAGGTACAATGAAATCGGTTGTTGAATACTTCTTCGAAACTTATGGTTTTGTTATTCAACATTCACAATGGCCATGTCTGCAAGTGGGTAACCAACAGAGACCAAATTATTTGCCTATGGAGGTAACCGAATTATAATTATGATTCCTTACATATTCAGGGATTATTTTTAATGGATAGTTCTTCTGTATATTATATGGATGTGGCTAGATGGATGCTAACAAAATTCTGTTGAATTCTAGGTTTGCAAGATTGTCGAGGGTCAGAGGTACTCAAAGAGGTTGAATGAGAGACAGATTACTGCTTTATTGAAGGTGACCTGCCAGCGTCCTCGAGACAGGGAGCTAGATATAATGCAGGTGCGTTAGTGTGCAATCTGTGTTCTTTTTCCCCTAAGAATGTCATTTGCTGGGTAATTGTCTGTCATATGCTTTTCTCTCTCTAATTAAATTGCATGGAGGCTTTAATGTATATGTCTAATAGTGGACTTTAATGTATTGTGTTGCTTAAATTGCATGGTCGATTAGTTGCATATTTTCGTGAATTTTACTGTCCTATTTATGGTTTTGAGGATCCCTCATGCCACGGAAGGGTTTTTCCTGTATTTGATGTGTTTTAACGTTGTCCTTGCCCTTTTGGTATCATGGCGTACTTCATGTTTTACCTTAATTATAAAAAAGACAAATAAGTTTACTTAATGTTCTGAATGTTTGTTTACAAACATGATTTCAAAATATTGAATCCTTGTACCTCATGGCTTCTGCTTGTCTTATGTTTTCTATTTCAATGGAAGTGTTGGTTTCGGTTCAAAACATTCCTCTGTACTAAATAAATAGCTTGTTATTGTACGAGCAGAATATGGATTTTTTCTTGCTAGAATAATAGAATTGGGATCCATTATGATTTTCCAAGACTTCTTTTGTCCTACAATTTTTTTTTTCTAGATCTGGTTTTTTACTTGTGATGGGAATGCATTTATTTTTTTGAAATATGTGCTCAATTTTGAGATGTTTTCATAATGTTACTGAGAGCTATGTATTGTACCAACTGTTTTCATGCACTCAATCTAAAATGTTTAATTTTCTGACCTTTCAGACTGTTCGTCACAATGCTTACCATGAGGATCCTTATGCCAAAGAGTTTGGAATCAAAATTAGTGAGAAGCTGGCTTCAGTTGAAGCTCGAATTCTTCCTGCACCATGGGTATTATATCTGTATTTTGTTTGCTGTCGGTTTTGTCCACTTCTCCTACCCACCTATTATGAGCTTTGATACTGTCGTACTGAAAGGATCTTGCAATTTGCAGCTGAAATATCACGATACAGGCAGAGAAAAGGATTGCCTGCCACAAGTTGGACAATGGAACATGATGAACAAGGTATTTCTAGCATTAGATTCCGTAATATATAACCCCAAAGGGTTGACCCAAGTAGTGAAGGCCTTGGTCTTGGGGTATCACTCCCTTCAAGGTTCAACATTCAACACCTCATAGGTGCAAACAATCATTTGGGACCATACCACTTGGTGAAAAGCCAACAATTTAACCAGTTTCGTGTAGGAAAACTTCCGAGAGTGCGGTGCATGAGATCGGGGTTTACTCTGCAAGGGTGGGTTTGAAGGGCCTTGCCTTGGAGAGGTTCCTGGACATTAAAAAAAAAAAAAGATACCTTAATTTATAATGCTCATTGTCTTAGTGCTGACGACATTTACTTGCCAATATATAAGGGACTCCCACATTTACTTGCCAATATATAAGGGATTGGGAGTCTTGTCAAGGCCATTTGGGCACGCAAGTGGCTACCAGTCGTTAACTATTTGTAGTTCCAAAAAATACATCTGCTATAATATGATTTTGCAGTTGGATGTCTAAGTGAGTGAGATGACAGGCACCACAGTAGTTGGCATAGGAATTAACTGATGGAATTTACAGGTACTGGTGTTAGTGCAAATGGCCTTTTTTTTGGCTGAATATAATGATTTTGGAGTTCGGTCAAGGCCCTTTGGGCACGAGAGTGGCTAACGGTTGCTATTTTTAGTTAAAAAAAATAGGTTTGCAATCCAATCCACCCCTCCCTCCTAGAAAGAGATAATATTTAACATAAATTCCATTAGTTAATTCTTATTCACAAGGTTGCGATTGGTTGCAAGAATTAGCTGAGCTCAGTCTAATTTTAGTTGACTCTAACATCCAAACACCCAACTCTCAAATTAATAAACTCATCTCAACTCAAAACCTCTTTACATGTGGAACCCACAA
>QEOT01008725.1:10171-105210 GCA_003123785.1 Pterocarya stenoptera | reverse complement strand
GGTGGGGTTCCCCAACAATCGCCCCAAAGCAAAATAAAATAGTGCAAAGTGATGATACATGTGCAGAGAGTGGGGTTTATTTGGAACCAATTTCTTGGTCCCTACCCCTATCCTACAATAGGACGCCGTCTTATTAAAAGATAGAAATGTGTTCACAATAGAGCAAACAAAAAAACTGTCGCTGGAGGCGACAGTTCCTCCCTTGGAAGCGGTGAAGGTGGCCTGTGGAAAGGTTCATGATCCCTCTTACAAAATCATTGGTTAGGGAAAGCGATAACATAGGATAGCAGTCGGAATCCAAACCGAGTCAGCAGCAATTGACCAACACAGGCGGTGGTGCCACGTGTAAGACATGTGCCACCTGAAGAGATGGACAGTCGGGCAAATCGGGAGGATCTGAGGCCTTTGAAGCTGGCGAGGTCACCAAAGCCGCTCTGGTAGGCCGCAAAGACTGAAAAAAAACCGCATGGCGTGGGCCGCAAGTGCGTCAAACTCCCCGAGTAGATGGGCATATTTCTTCCGCGAGCATGTAGATCGACGACCAGAAAGGTTAAGCCGGCGTCGCCTGTTGGTCAGAGGTTTCCAGAAGTCAGTAGATCGAGGAGGATCGATGCTACAGAGGAAAAACTAGAGGAAAAGTAAAGGGACAAAAAAAACAAACAACAAACCATATACATGGAAAAGCCGTTAGGGCTGGCCAGGGGAGGAGGTGGTTGGAGCTTAAGCTCTGAACCCCTTCCACCCAGTGAAGAGAAAGGTTCTGTAAACTTTAGAGAAAAAACAAGACGCTGCAACTCTCACTCTCTCTCTCTCCTATTTGTTTTTCTCTGAAGTTTACAGAACCTTCGTCTTCACTAGGTGGAGGGGATTCGGAGCTTACGTTCCGACCACCTCCTCCCCTGGCTAGCCCCAGTCGCTTTTCCATGAATATGGTTTGTTGTTTATTTTTTTGAGTAGCACTACGGCCATTGCTGCCAGCTACCGCTAGGAGCTACTGTTAGTGCTTTTGAAAATTTATTTATTTTTGTATTTTTTTACATGTAATTTTTTTAACACATTTAAATATTTCTAAAAAAAAATTCACAATATTATTAAAAAGTACTTACTTAATCATTAAGTAAAAATAAAAATATTATTAAAAAATCACAGTAGTAAAAACCATTGGTAAGAGTAGTATTAGTCTTTTTCATTTAAGTGATTGATAAAACATTGATTGATTTTTCTCGATTTTGGTCCACTTTTATTTCGATATATACAATGGAGATTTTTTTTCGGAAAATACAACCTTTGACCCGCTTAAAATCAAGATCTTTCATCCAAATTGGGTTTCTTTTCAACCTGGTTCGAAACTTGGGAAACCAGATTCCGTAAGCGATTTTCGATCCAATCCGAAAAGCAAATTTCTATCTATACCTGGGTACAATACCTGAGTTCCAGGTTAATTTAAGAAAAAAATCTAAACAAAAGATGCGGAATAGTAAAAAATAATATTTTAAGAATAATATTTTTTAATATTATTATTGTTTTGATATTTAAAAAAGTTAAATTATTTATTATATTTTGTGTGAAAATTTAGAAAAGTTATTTTAAGATTTAAAAAAGTTAAATTGTTTATTATATTTTGTGTGGAAATTTAAGAAAATTGTTTTGGGATTTAAAAAAAATGATTATTATATTTTATGTGAGAATTTGAAAAAATTATAATGATAAAGATGAGATGAGTTGAGTTGAGGATGATTGTGAATTCAAACAAGGTCACCTTCCCCTTTGATGTTTCAGGCTTCAGTCTCTCTCTCTTTCCAACAATCACAACTCAAGCCTCCGCTTGTAACACACACAAGTTGTGTGATAAAATACTCAGAACAGACTCATTTCAAGGGGAGCACGAAGAAAAGATATGAGAGAGGAAATAGGAAATTTCTATTACATTCCAAATGCCGTTACAATATTCCAAATGCCGTTACAATGTTCGTAACAGAAACAAGTAGCGAAGGCCGTGGGCAATTCTGATAGCAAAAGCAAATAAACAGCAAGTCCAATCTTGTGCGACCAAGCCTAAGGAACAAACTCTCAGCCCACTAAAACAACCTACTTTATCTAACAAAATAAAGACAATTCAAGGCAACATAAAGGTACATTACGTCCGGCCCATTCAGCAAGTACATGGAACAACTAGTTGACATAGTTGACCGACTAACAAAGAGTAGGGCTTATTTGCGAAGTGAGGTAATTTCATCTCATCTAAAAACTTCTCATAATTTTTTTTTTCCCAAATATCACTTAAATATAAATACTTTTCAATTTTAAGTATCCAACTTCTTCATCTAATTATTACAACTTTCCTAAACTTCCAAACAAAATACAAAAAATAATACCACTTTTTCAAATTTAATAAAATAACATAATATTAAAGAATTATATTCTAACAATATATTTAACTTTATAATATTTTTATTCTAATTTTTCTCTCTCATTTTCTAAAACCCAATAAAACATTTAAAATCAAACCATTTTATTACTATTCACAAGCTCACAAGGTGGGAAACACCTCCTTCAACAAAGAATAGGTTTCCAACATTGCATCATCAACTTATTGCCCTTGCCAACGAATCAACAAATCCATTTTCGCTCGATTTTCAACCTTGGTTATGTGGCGCCCCAGAACTTCTTCTGGTTCTGAGCTGAGGATTCCTTGGTCATCAACTGGAGGCAGCACGGGGATTGCAATGATCTTGGAACCCAATTTCTTCTTGAGTTATGGCACATGGAAAGTGTGATGGATTTTGAAGGAAACCGGTAGATCAAGCCAATAATCAACCTTCCCAACCCTCTGTGCCACTTGGAAAGACCCATAAAATCAAGAGGCTAGTTTGAGGTTACATTTGTGGGCAACCAAGGTCTGTCGATTCGGTTGGAGCCGCAATTATATCCATTCTCCCACTTTAAACTCTTGGTCTTTTCTCTTCTAGTCTGTATATTTCTTCATGTGATCTTATGGATTGTGTAGGTTGTGACAGATCAGTTGAGATATCTGGTCTCGGGAACGTAGAATATCTTCCATAGCCTCCATGCATGCGGTGCCAGGTATATAGTCAAGAAGATTGGGAAGGGGTTAGTTGTCGAGGGTTTTGTTTACTTATTCAGTTTGTCTATCTATTTGAGGGTGGTAGGATGTTTGAACCCCCTCTAGGGTTTTGTTTACTTATTCATAGGGACATTTGAACCCCCTATAGTGCAAATAGTTCTTGCCAAAAGTGGCTAGTGAAGGTGCTATCTCAGTCAAATACGATGGAAATGGGTAGTCTATGTAGATTAAAGATGTTTTTAAGAAAAATCTTAGCCATATTCTTGGTTGTATAAGACAGTTTAAGGGGGGTAGGATAGCTGTATTTAGTGCGCATATCAACTACCACCCAAAGACTATTAAACCAATGTGAGTTAGGAAGTCCTTCCACAAAGTCCATAGTTATGTGAGTTCAAGATTGAGAAGGTATAGGAAGGGGTTGTAATAATCCACTTGGGTGAGTATTAGCTACCCTAACCCTCGGACAATAGAAGTTCCTCTTTACTTTATGTATAGATTTTCATATCTTGAGTGCCCTTCCTAGAGACTATTGTGTGCCAACTCCCACAGTCTGTTTTTTGACTCCTCATGATGGAGAATATATCATCTATTTTTGTAGCCCTTTTCTCATAGAATAATCTGTACTTAATTTATCCTTTTGGTAGAGAGTGATATGAGCTTGCATATCTGGATTAGTGGAATATGTTGCCTTTAAACCATCTATCCAATCCATAGTTGGGATGGTGATTAACATCAATATGCCCTTTTCTTCCTGCCGCTTTCTCAATAGAGCATCAACAACCCAATTTTTAGCCCAATTTTTATACTCCACTATGAAGTCAGACCTCCATTAGCTTAGTAATTCATTTTTACTGCATAGGAGTTCCTACCTTTTGATCTATCAAGTTTTGACAACAAAGGTTTGTCCTAAGAGATACGGTCTCCACTTGAGTACAACCGAAATAAGAGTAAAAAGTTCTTTTCCATAAGTAGACATCATCAAGAATCTTCCCTTTAGGACTTGGCTATAAAAGTCTTATAGGCTTGTCTTGATGCATCAGCACTGCTATTACAGCAGACCCTAAAGCATCACGCTCAATAGCGAATGGCATAGAAGAATTTGGCAGCGCCAATACTAGGGGGCAATTGACAGCTTCTTTCAGCCGATAAAAAGCAACTTTAGCCTCTTCACTCTAACAAAAACTATCTTTCTTGGCATTCTTTCCAAAGGGGATGGAATTCCCCCATAGCCCTTAATAAATTTGCAGTAATGCCCAATTAAACCCAATATTCCCCTCAATGCCTTTAGGGAGTTAGGCAATGGCCATTCCTTCATAGCTTGCAACTTTTTTGGGTAAGCTCAAATCCCTTGAGAAGAAATTAAGTGGCCCAGATAAGCAATTGCACTACACCCAAAGCGACACTTGGACTGTTTGGCATACAATTAGTGGTGCCTTAGGGTTTCCAGGGCTACTTGTAGGTGTTTCACATGCTCCAACTAAGTTTTACTGTACACCATAATATCATTAAGAAAACCAGTATAAGTTTCCAGAACTAGGGGCAGAATATCTCATTCATAAAACTTTGGAAAGTGGATGATGTGTTTGTTAGCCCAAAAAACATAACTAGGAATTCATAATGCCCTTCTTGGATCTAAATGCAATTTTGTGTGCATCAGTCCCATGTAACTCATCCACCATCTCCTCCACCACATGTATAGAAAATTTTTCCTCAATTGTGACACTATTAAGCCCCTTGTAGTCTACACATAGTCTCCATGTTCTATTAGCCTTCCTAACCAACAATATTAGAGAAGAATATGGTCTTTGGCTAGGTTGTATAACCCCTAAGGTTAACAGCTCCTAGACTATTTTCTCTATCTCGTCTTTCTAGAAATAGAGTATCTATAGGTTCTAATAAATATGGTCTAATGTCAGGAATCCAGTTGATACCATGGTCATGGGTTCAAGGGGTAGCCCTTTTGTCTCACAAAACACATCTATAACTTGCTTTATTAGATTCTGAACTACTAATGATGTCTCACTTTAAGCTTCTAGTTCAATGCCTAGCTCTCATTTTAAAACTTGCAAAACTACTACTATTTCTTCCAGCTTCTTGAATTTGTTGATGGAAACTTCTTCAAACATTTAAAACACTACCAACCCCTGCATTTCCACTGCTTTACCATTATAACAAAACTTCATAATGAGTTTCTCAAAATCCCATAAAATAGACCCTTAATTCTCGAAGCCACTGGATGGCAAGTTCCATATCACATTCCGCCAATACCAATACATGTACCTCAACTCTAAATGTAATTCCTTGGATATTAACCCTAACCCCATTGCACTTCCTCTCACTAGGAATCATTTCTCCACTAGTAACCTCCCTCACTTTAACCTTCTCAGTGTAATCTAAGAGTAATTGTACCTTATCAACTATTGTTGGGTTCAAAAAATTATGAGTTGACGCTATATCCAAAAGGATGGTAACGCACTGAACTCTAATATTACCAATTACCCTTATAGTTTTTGGGTGATGCGAACTTGTTAAGGCATCTTTGGATATTTCAGGGTTTCCTTGGTTGACATTCAAGTCTTTGCTCCTGCCCACCTCTTCGTTCTCGACCAGAATTTCTTCTTGAATGAGATCTCCTTCCCTTTCCATTAACACTTCCTCTAGCAAATAGAGATTAGGACTCTGAAATTTATGGCCATGGGTCCATTTAGTATCATAGTAATAACAAAGTCTCTATCCCTCATTTCCTTCATTTGGTGTTGATTATTTGTTTTTATAGCTAGGTTAGCTTTAGGCACACTCTAACTTCTCTCTCCCAGGGATAGCCTGGGGTTATTAAGTTTTCTCGGGTCATGGGAGTAGGTAATACTACATCTAATGCTTTTCTTGGGATGAGTTCACATTTTTCCTTTGGATTTTTGCTAGGCTATAGGGTTAAGTTTGGTGGATTCAACATCCTAATAGGTAGCTTTATTTCGTCCTGTGAGGAAACAACTTAATTTATAGGTGTTAGAGAGTCCCTTCAACCTACTAGACAGGGTCTTAAACCTAGCTTTGTAATCCTCCAAAGTACCATTTTTCCTCAATCTACTGAGGGGCTCCATGGGGTCATCATAGGTATTTGGTCCAAACCAATAATGCATTGATAAAGGAATCCTAGTCAATAAACTATCTAGATTCCTTTAGGTCTTGGAACCATATTAGGGCTATACCCTCTGTAAGGGGATTTTCCCCTAATTCACATAGCCCATTGGGCCTCGGCCTAATACCTAGCCCAAGGGCTACCAGGACCGCGTAAGGGGGAAGGCATCAACCAGGAGAAAGAGTCAAGCTGTCGATGACACATGTTAGTCTGACATCCCATGGCAGTGTTCAGAACCTAGAGACTTGCATAGAGTACGACAGGAAATGCGGATGGCCCTCGATCCATCGATATCAAACCATTTACAGCCCATAAGGATTAGATGGAGAGTGAGAAAACGCTGCATTAATGGCGCCACTACCGAGCTACGCTCTAAATTTTTGGTGACATTGCAGAACCACACCGTATTAAAAGACTCTGACAGTAGAAATAGCAGGAGATGCACGAACTTTGTAGAGACAAAGACGATCTGCACCTCCCCCAACCCATGGTATAAATAGCAAGCTCTAGGTGCGAGAAAGCATCTCCTCTCCTAGTTGTATTCTTTCCAATCTTTTGTAAGCCCATTTCGAAAGACTTGAGTTATCGGAACTTAGCCCAAAGGTGTACAAAACACGACCTTAACACCCTCCATGTGAAATGATGCTAGTATTATGCCATGATGGAGGAAAGTATTATGGAAAGCAAAAAACTGGTGTACCTTGTAAATCTAGTTAGCAGGATCTTCACCATGGAAGACAGGAAATTCCATGCGTATTGTTCTTGCCTGAACTTCACCCATGTGTCTTTGGTTGATATCTTCTTCTCTCATTTGGACATCTGAAGAGGATCCACCTTAACTGCTATTTGGATTCTTTCTCTATAGTTCCACCATTAAAGTTGCCAACTATTGTACAATGGAACATGTTTGTCTTTTGTGAGCCAACATTTTAGTTTCCATGTTTTGATATTGAGGATCTGTAGATTTGTTTGGGGCATTTAGCTCATCTTGTAGCTGATTCAATCTAGTGCCCTTAGCCATTGTATGTATTCTGCTAACACAGGCACCAATATTTCTCTGATACCAAGTTTGTAACACACCCAAGTTGTATGATAAAATACCCAGAAAATGATTACTTTGAAGGAAGCACCTCTGTAGGGAAGAATAAGATATGAGAGGAAATATGAAATTTCTATTACATTCTCGATGTCGTTACAATATTCCCCTAGCAGTACATATACTGTCAGACATCCCTAAAAGAAACAAGCAATAAAGGTCGTTGGCCAATTCTAGTAGCAAAAGCAAATAAACATAAATCAAAAGCAATTAACAACAAGTCCAATATTGTAGGACCATACCCTAAGGAACAAACTCCCGGCCCACTAAAAAAACCTACTTGATCTAATGAAATAAAGACAATTTAAAGCAACATAATAGTTGATAAAGTTGACCAACTAAACAAAGAGTAAGCCTACTTGTACTTAGATCTTCAACCTCTTTCCTCTAACTTGATCCTTCAGCTTCACAGAAGCTTTGATAATAGCTTAGTTTTACATATTTATCTTATTAGTAGATAACTTTATCACATTTAGTTTAGGTCAATTCATGCATATTATAGGTTGTTTTAGAATCATGTTATTTTCTTAAGTTTGTGCTTAAAATGAGTCTTAATGTATAAATATATTTTTTGTAGGGTTTGAGAGTAATTTGCATTAAGAAAAAGAGAAAGAAATCACAGAAAGCATTCACAAAAAGTCCAAGTTCGAAATGTATTAGGAGACAGCCTAGACATACTTTAGTGTTTCAATCATAACTTTCTACTCACATATCTGATTGATGCGATTATTGATGGGATAGAAAACTATCTTAAAGGGATACAACTTCTTCTCTAATAAAAATTTCTGACTCCTGAAGTACATATGAGGCTACCAACATAAGTTCTAAAAGTTAGGCGATTTTTTAGGCAGGAATCATGAAAATGTTAGGATTTCTTTTTTACCTTATATAAGCATATCATTAGCACTAAATTGAAAGGAGAGAGGCTAGGAAAAACCCTAGTTTATTGTTTTATTTTCTTTTACTTATGGATTGCTAAACACCTTGCTAAGGTGCAGGGTAAAGCGCAAACATCTTTTGGTATGTTCTTAATAATCTGTTTATGATTTTTATGTTTAAGTATTGATGTTTTCAGATTGATTTACCATTCTAGAAAAAGAGATTTATTCTGTATAATTCTTTCATTTATTGTGGACTCCGGGCACGTTGAATGCTTAGTTTTTCCTGTGCATAAATTCTTTATATCTGTTTTGCTTAAAATCAATCTAATTCATGAAACTATCTTTAAAAAGTATTATGTGCTTTAATTACTAAATCATCCAACTAAGATCATCCTTCTTATGAAGTTTAGTTGAGTTATAAAGTAGATTGTTGAAACTATCATCAGATGTGTTGTGTGTGAATCCCAAAGCTGTAGTGTTTTAAGATATTGATATTTTTTTCCATAGCTTTGACCTTTTTTTTCCAGCAACTTCCCTTGAAAATCTTTCCTATTAAGTTTTCTTGTTCTATTTGATTTTCTTGCTTTGGATTGCAATTCTACACCCTTCCCTGTGGATTCAATCTTAGACTCACTGAATTATTACTTCGCGACAATACTACACTTGGGAACATTATTAAAGTTGTAGCAAGTTTTTGGCACCGTTGCTGGGGATGGTGGCGTGATTGAAGCAATCTACTTTTGTTGGGACGTTTGTTGAGTTGTCAATTTATTCACAATTTTGGTAATATCTCTCCAACCGCTTTCTTTCTTTTTCTTAGGTTTTTTTTTCTATTTACATTTATTTCTCTTGTTTGTTTTAGATTTAGTACATGAGCTCTTGGTTTCGTGATAGAGACAATTGTTTGATTAGGATTGAACATTATAATTTGTTATACAATTTGTCTAATTCATCCAATCATTCTCACACACTTGATACTATGTCAATCAATGAGAGTGCCCATAATGAGGGGAACCATGATGAGGGGAACAATACCAACATTCCAAAATATGAATATCTTCCTCTTGTTAGGACTCTTAGAGATTATTTGCAGCCCATTAGGAGTAGTGTCCCATCATGCATTGTCTTTCCTCCTAGTGCATATAATTTGAACTTTAAACTTGGTATGATTTCATTACTTCCTAGATTCCATGGCTTAGAATTTGAAAATCCTTATCTACACATTAAGGAGTTTGAGGAGGTATGTGCTACCTTCCATGACCATACTTGTAGTAATGAGACCATTAGACTTAAATTGTTTCCTTTCTCTCTTAAAGAGAAGGCAAAGACTTGGCTTAACAATTTGAGACCTAGGTCAATTGGTACTTGGAAAGAGATGCAAACTAAGTTTCTAAAGAAATTTTTTTCCAATCTATAGGACTAATGCTCTCAAGAGACAAATGATGAATTTTCACAAAACAAGAGTGAGACATTTTACCAATGTTGGGAAAGATTTAAAGATTTGCTTAATTCTTGTCCACATCATGGCTATGAAACTTAGCGTATAATCAGTTTTTTCTATAACAGTTTAAGTCCCAAAATGCGCCAATTCATAGAGATGATGTGCAATGGAGAGTTTTTAAACAACGACTCCAAAAAGGATTTTGAATATTTTGATCTCTTAGTTGAGAATGCCCAATCTTGGGATACCATTGATACTTCGAATTTGTCCAAACTTTCCACCAACCCATCTGGAAGTGTTAGATACCAACTTAAGCAGGATGATGACCTTAAAGCTAGGGTAGCAAGTTTGACTAGAAAACTTGAAGCCATGAAATTTAAGAAAGGAAATGAAGTCACTACTGTGCCTAAAGTCAATGAGGTTTGTAGTATTTTGTGAGACCATGGGACACCTAACAAAAGAATATCTTACACTTTCAGCTCTTAAAGAGGTGTTGCATGATCAAGCAAATGCAATAAATATGGTCAAAAAGTCATATTCCTCCCCCTATTCAGAAACTTACAATCCTGGATGGAGGAATCATCCAAACTTTAGTTGGAGGAGTGATAATGTGGCTTCAGTTCCTGCTCAAGGTCCTCCTAATTTTATGCCTTACAATGCTCTACCACTAAAGAAAAATCTTGAAGATGCATTGCAACAAGTTTCCACAAGTTTGCAACAATTTATGTAAACATAAACAACCATCAATAATCAAATTTTCCAAGCCATCAACGACATTAGGAACACACTTACTAAGTTAACCACTTCTTTGAGCAATCAAGAAAAAGAAAAATTTCCTACTCAAGCACAATCAAATCCACAAGGTCAGTTTAGTGTAGGTGAACGTAGTGCCAATGGTGAAAAATTTGATCATGTTAAGTCTTTCACTACTCTTCGAAGTGGGAAGGTCATTGACAAGACCGTCTCACATAAAGAACCAGAAAATTTTTCAAAATCAAAGAGTAGTGATGAACCTAATGAACCCAAGAGTGATGAGGTTGTTTGTCCTATCTAGGGCTGTTCATCCGTGCTGGATTTTTTTTCGGCCCGGTCCGAAACCCGGATAACCGGGTTCCGGCCCAGATTTAATTTGGACCAGTACCCGGATGACCAAACCTGGATATAACCAGTCCGGGTACTTGGTTTTAATCTGGAACCCTGATTTTAAACCCGATACCCGGGTTTCGTTATTATCTCATAACCGGCACTCTCTTATCAAAAGAAAAAAGAAACTACACTCGTCTCTCTCTCTCTCTCTCTCTCTCTCTCTCTCTCTCTCTCAATCTGAAGAAACCCTAGCCTCCCTCCCTCATTGCCGAAGAAGAAATGCTAGCCTCACTCAGCGCTGACGAAGAAATCGTCATCCTCGTGACCCCATCATCGTCGTTGCCGACTTGCCTCATCCTCATGACCCAAGGTTTTTTCGTTGCTATTTGGGTCCGTTTTATTCTGATTTGAGTATGTTTTGTTATCTGCTAATGTCTCTTCTCACCCTCTCTATCTCGAGTCATCAGATACCTTGGAATGACGACGATGAAATGCTACGGCTTGTGTAGCTTTTGTTCAGGTAAGATCTATGCTACGACATTCTATGCTAGATCTGGGTTTTTTTTTGTTATTTTGCTAGTAAAATGGCCTCTCTGCAACTGGATTTTTGTTCTCTCTATTGATTTTGGGTTTATTTTGATTTGAATGTTTGAATGGAGTAATCTCTTTGTAGTGTTTTTATGGGTTAGATCTGAATTTGTGAGATCTAGAAGGGAGAAGAGTGAAAACATCCATAACCACAGAGTCTCCTAATAAGATCTGGATCTGGGTTTGTGAGATCTAGATCTTGGGCATAAGTTTTAGATTGCCCTTGCCGGTTAATTATCCTAATGATGACAATTGATTTTCATATCTTTGTGTGCAATTTTTCCTGTGGTACATAGAATAGATGGTGAAGATTTGCTGCATAAATTGATCTTTTATAATCTGTTTGTATCTATTAGTATGTTACGATTAGGCAAAGAATGTTTAGTTGAGGTGACTGATGGATTGTATTAGACTTAATAAATGGAATGTTTGTTATGATTTAGAGTATTGGAAGGGAAAGCAGTCAACTACCTTAGTTGATATGTACATACTTTACATTCCATGACTTTATACTTAAATCTACATTGCGAATGACAACATTAACAAGTGAATTTATATGATATGTCATTAATATAGTTGAGATGAGTTTGTTTTTACATTTGGATTTTTTGAATTTCTAGTTTTCCTAAATATAGCCTATTTCACAAGTTTGGGAAATGTATAAATGTAGCCTATTTTTAATGCTCCATTTTTTTCAGCTCGGTTGAATCTATCAGTTGGTTAGCCTTCTTCGTTTTGCTTATGATTAGCTCTTTTCGGTCTCCCGAGTTTCTCACCTCTTATCTTCTTCCTGGTATGCTGTACTTCTTTAGATATGGAATAATTTTGGACAAGCTTAGTAAGATAAGACATTGTCTTTCTGTTGTTACTGTTTTCTTTATATAAATGCACTGTGACTATCCATTATTGTCTTTGTGATTTTTGTACTTTTGATTTTTGATTTCATTATGTTTGTAATTAGGTAACGTTTAAGGATCCCGATTCAGCCAAGAGAGCTTGTCAAGACTCAAAACCACTATCTTGTGATTGTTGGAAGAATAGCTAATTGATGGAAAAATGTCTATTTTTTGCATACAATTTGTTGTGTATTAGAGTTTTGATTAAAGCAATGTATGTGTTTTGTAATATTTTTAGCAAATCACTCCAAACAATGTAATATGTAGTGGGTTGCATTGTGTATGTTGCATGCATTTTACATGATAATATCGATTTTTTTTTTTATTTCTCAACCAAATGGAGACAAAATTTTTGAAGTCTAACTAGTAATAAATTAGCTTTTACAAAAAAAAAAAAAAAGAAAAAAAAAAGAAAAGAGAAAAAAAAGGGTACAATCCTAAACCCGAATTTTCGATTTTTAAAAATCCGGATCCATCCGGATTCCGACCCAGGTCTGACTTGGACCAATCCGGTCAGGGTTCTGGCTTGGGTTTGAAACCCGGGTCCCAGTCCGGGTATACCTAGGTTTCCAGGTTAGAACCCAGATCAACACCCCTAGTCCTATCCCTGCTCATTTTCCCTAAAGATTGGTTCCTCCTCAAAAAGCGAATCACAATGCTAAAATTTAAGTGTTTAAATAAGTTAAAGTAAACATTCCACTTTTAGATGCCATAAAGCAAATTTCTTCATATGCCAAATTTTTAACAGATTTACGTACTGTTAAGCGCAAGCTTAATGTACAGAAGAAGGCATTTTTTATCGAACAAGTGAGTGCAATTATTCAAAGCAAAGCACCTCTTAAATACAAGCCTTTTCATGCATGATTGGTCATTCTAAAATAGAGCAAGCTTTTGTTTGATCTTGGATCTAGTATGAATCTTTTGCCATATTCTATATATGAACAGTTAGGTCTTGGTGAATTGAAACCCACTTCCATAACTTTATTATAACTTGCTGATCGATCTATGAAAATTTCTAGAGGTGTTGTTGAAGATGTGTTGGTCCAAGTGGACAAATTTTATTATCCTGTTGATTTTATTGTCTTGGACATGGACCCCACTCTCAATATCAATTGCCAAATACATGTGATTTTAGGGTGCCCATTCCTTGCTACTTTCTAATAATTTGATCAATTGTAGGAATGAGATTTCAAAACTATCTTTTGGCAATTTGACTTTAGAGCTTAATATTTTCAACAATTGTAAGTAGCCTATGGATGAAGAGGATGTTCATGAAATTAATTTAATTGAAATACTTGTTGAAGGACAATTCAGAAAAACTTGTTGTTTAGATCCATTAGAGACTTGTATACTCAATTCTTGTGATTTTGATTGTGGTGAAAATTCAGACACTTCATATATCTATTGTCTCTTAAATGCTTCACAGGATTTGAAGATGAATAAGTGGAAACCAAAATTTGAGGAGTTGTAGTCATGTAAGAATCACTTGATACCTTCATGTGAACAAGCACCGAAATTGGAGTTAAAGCCATTGCATATGGAGCTCAAGTATGCTTATCTAGGACCTGATAAATGTTATTTTATGTGATTTTTATCACTCTTTTATTTATGAAAAGTGTCATTTTTCCTTCAATACTATTGATTTTATTTTATTTCTATACATTTTTATCTATTTTCTTGGATTTAATGAATGATAAGATTTAGTGCAAAATGAGAGTATTTTTGTACAAAAGAAGAGACTACGGATCCAGACCAATGAGAGGTAGCGAGATTTGAAGAGAGCCGATGAGATTTGGGCGAGGAGCCTTGTCCCATGGGTAGCAAAGAGATTTATCTTGCCCAAAGGCGAGAAGACTTTCCTCTTTGTAGGTGAGGAGACTCGCAACCAGAAGGCACGACTATAAGACACGAAAACTTGGCGACAAGGCTCTAGGCAGTTAGATTGGGTGACTAGTCTAAACGACCAACTTAAAAGACCAACCTAAACGATATTGTGGGCAACAATGAGATGAAAGACGAGTAGCTTTACTGCTTGGTAGGTTGGTGAGAGGGTTCTTTCATCCTGATCGGGAGTCTTTCTACTTGGTAGGTGAGGAGACTAGTTATATTCAGCGTATACGGCATCTACCCAGTAGGATAATTCCACCCGACCGGGATCCATCATCTGCTGCTAACCACCAAATTCGAGTTCCGCAATCAATCTATTGGCGACCAAATCCTCCCGAACTCTACAATTCAAGCCACATATTACTGAATCTTCCATTTTAAATAATCTCATTATTCTTGGGATAATTCCTTTTATGTTAACATTTATCTTTAGAAACTATGTTCCAGATTTTCAGGCTAGATTGTAGCCGCATTTATCTTGTTTCTATATTTGAGTTTTGACATCTGTTAAATCCTGTTTTGTGGATGAATAGGGGAGTTTTTGAGTTTTAGAGAGTCGGAGTTTAGGTTTCAATATTCTAGAGTTTATCATTTTAGTTTCTTTCAAAGAGGCAAATCCTGGGGAGCAGAGACGAGAGTCGAATGTTTCATCAATTGACTCTAACGAAGAACACTAGTTTTATTGTTTTTCTTTTCAATTTCATTATGAACTAATTTTATTTTCTAGAGTTTTGATGTAGCCTAGCATTGAATACACAATTTATATTCTAAGTCATTTTATTTTCAATATTTCTATGATTGAGTGTTTATGCCTTGTCCTTAATACTTGCAATTTTCTAGCTAACTATTGTTTGATTTATTGCATCACAGTGAGACCGAGAGGTGATTTGTGATTAAAGCTCTATGATTAAGCACTATTAGTTGAGAGAATGTAGAGATACTTTACCACGATTAGTGTGATTTTCAAGAAAAATCAAAAGAACTTAATGAGTCTCCAATTAGTTAAATTCACATAGAGATATTGAGTTATTAGTTGGAGATATTTTTGGTATTGTTCGAGAGAAAATATTGAATAGTTAAGAAATTTTTATCATCAACTTGGGATAATTGAAATTCTATGACAAGGAAGAATAAATTGTGTGGAATTTGCTAGGTGAAATCAAACGCTCTAAATCTATTCTTATTATCTTTAAATTCTCAATTTTAATGCTATTGTTTTTAGTTTAATTTAGATAATCCACTCTTCAAATTTCGGTTTTCCAAATAATAATTAATTTCATAAATTTCAGTACTCAATAGTAAAGTATTTCTTTAAAATACTTTACTACTTGTTACGATTCTATGCACTTGCAGACATATTTTTATGCGAACAGGATCCAATGAGACATTCCCTCTGGTAATATCTTCTAAACTTGACTATATGAAAGAAAGGAAATTATTGAATGTTTTGAAAAAGCACAAGAGTGCTATAGAGTGGAGCATTGCTGACACCAAGGGTATCAGTCCTCTAGTTTGCACTCACAAAATCTATTTATAGGACGATGCTAAACCATCTAGGGAGATGCAATATAGGTTAAACCCTACAATGAAAGGTAGTCAAGATTGAAGTGCTAAAATTGTTAAATGTGGGTATCATATACCCCATTGCCGATAGTAAATGGGTAAGTTTTACACAACTTGTGCCTACGAAATATGGAATAACTGTAGTCAAGAATGAGAAAAATCAGTTGATTCCAACTCGCGTTGTCATGGGTTGGTGCATATGTTGTAGCGCCCGACTCTCACGTTCAAAACAACACAGGAATCGTAACGTCAGGATGATGACAACACGGGTCACACATCCCAACGATAAGTGTTCAAGTGTGTGCAACATACTACAAGTGCACAACATAATCGCAGTGGATAATATAAATAAATCAACTAAGGACTAGAATTTTAAATACAGATATCCAAAAGCAAAGCATTTAAAAGCAATACCAATGTCTCAAAAATAATACAAGAGCTAAAAATACAAATACTAGTGATCACAGATCACTCCTCCGGCGGAGCCATCCTCAGGCTTAGCTTCTTCATCCTCATCTGCATCAAAAGCTACAGTACTATAAAATGGTACCGCAGGTAAGTAATAATCCAAACAACCGACGAGATAAAAGTGCATTAATGCAACCAACATGCATGTATATGATGAAATATGCCATAGCCTTATAACATCATTTTTTTCGAAATTGAATATTTTTCCAACGCACGCCAAAATTCCATTTTGGCCCAAAAATATAATCCATTCTTTTCTCAGAAAATGATTCACACAAAACCAACCATTTATTGGACACTGTAGGTAGGAATCACAAGCGAGACTACACCCCCGTTCCTGCTTACCACCATCTCTATCGCGTGCACAGTAGGTGAGAATCACATACGGGACTATACCACCATCCTTGCTTACCACCATCCTTAATGTGTGCACTGTAGGCTGAAATGACAGGTGGGACTTTACCACCATCCTTACTTACCACCATCCCTACAGTTCCTTTCTACACAAAGGGTACCAAATAGAGCACTGTAGGCGGGAATCACAGACGGGATTATACCACCATCCCTACCACATGCACCGTAGGTGGGAATTACAGGCGGTACACAATACCATCCCTGCTTACTACCATCCCTAACGCGTACACCGTAGGCAGGACTCTACCACCATCCCTGCTTACCACCATACCTACAGTCTTTTTTTCTTTCTCTCACATGAAAATTGAGTTTTTAAAAAACACATGAACATGAATGCAATTACACAAAAACTCAATTTTTATTTACAAACATGAACATGCGTGTAGATGCAATGTACAAGATACAACATCAATATCCAACAACCAACAGAACAAAGTACAATCCAATCACATAACTTTATTCTCCAATCCAACCAATTCATAATAAATGAGTTAGTGCCAAAATACATTTAAATCTCAAAAGTTATTTGGAAAAATACTTACAGTGCTATAAAATAATTTTCAGAGGATCATGGATGAGCTAGAAGCGACAAAATAGTAACTGCACAGTGCAAGATGCACTGTGGCCATGGGTCTCAAAAACTCACTCTTGAACAGGGACAAACCAAAACTCGAGATTACAAGGGTAGGGCTTAGAGAGGTCGGTGAAGCTAGTAGTGGTGGCCTTTGGCCATGGCTGGCGGCGTAGGTGGCGGTTTAAGGTAAAAAATGGTCAAATCGGATATGTAGACAATGAGGCTTCACCGGTGACGAATCAGAGCTGGGGTTGGGTCCATTAGGTAGCTGGGAGGCTCAGGAAGATATGGTGAAGAAATGCGGAGGTGGCACGACGGCGGCGCAGCGACGCAAGGAACACCGCGGCTTTAGGTGGTGCATGTGGGTTGACGTCGGCATGTGGTTGCCTAAAATTGGTAGGGTATGGTCGCCGGCGGCTGGGAAAGGAGGTGGAAGGGGCAGTGTCAAAGAAGGGCGATGCATGGCGGCGTTCTAGCCGGACGAAAAAATGCACGAGAATGAGGGAGGAAAGACGTCGCAGGGGAGAGAAACCGAGAGGAAATAAAGAGAAAAGAAAGAAAGAAAAGAAACAGAAGATGAAAAGAAAAGATGGGGAAAAGAAATGATATTCAATCCTCATAACTTGGGTCTAAAAAATGATCCAACGAAAATGATTTTAAAACAATAAATTCAATAAAATAATTCAAACGCAATGAAAAGCTTAAATAAAACAATAAAGATTTTAAAATCCATAAACAAACTAATTTAAATTAAAGATAAATTTAAATGCAAAACAGTAATTAATATTAAAAAGCATAATAAATAATTTTTACATCTTAAAATCATAAAATAAACCCAATGAAAAATCCAATAAATTTTAAAATAAGAGAACCAATATTTAAATTAATTAAAATAATCATTCAATGAAAATATACTAAAATACGGGATATCACGTGTATTGACTATAGGAGGTTGAATGTTGTTACTAAGAAATACCACTTCCCTTTGTCTTTCTTGTATCAAATTTTAGAGAGTGTAATTGGTCATGAATATTATTATTTTTTGGATGGGTATCAGGGTATTTTCAAATTGAAATTGCACCTGAAAATTAAGAGAAAATCACTTTCACTTACCCTTTTGGTACCTTTGCATTCAAGAGGATGCCCTTTGGTTTATGTAATGCACCCGCTACTTTTCAAAGATGCATGTTGAGTATTTTTAGTGATATGATAGAGCACTATCTGAAGGTTTTCATAGATGATTTTACTGTGTTTGGTGACTCTTTTGATAGATGTCTTTCTAAATTGCAAGCAGTCTGGACTAGGTGTGAAGAAAAGTATTTGTTCTTAAATTGAGAGAAGTGTCATTTCATGGTCTTGAAAGAGATTGTGTTAGGATATATTGTGTCTTCCAAGGGCATAGAGGTTGGCAAAGCAAAAATTAATGTAATTTCTAATTTTCCCACACCTAAGACTATTAAAGATGTTAAATCATTTTTAAGGCATGCTGGATTTTATAGAAGGTCCATAAAAAACTTTAGTTCCATATCTAGACCTATGTGCAACCTTTTAACAAATGACACTCCCTTTGAATGGACCCAAGGTTGCCAAAACGCTTTTGATAAGCTAAAAGGCATGCTACCACTACACCAATCATGCAACCACCAGATTGGAATTTGCCTTTTGAAATCATGTGTGATGCAAATGGTTATGCAATAGGAAGTGTTCTAGGGAAACGTAACGATAAAAAGCCATATGTGATCTATTATGCAAGTAAGACTTTAAATGGTGCTCAAATGAATTATTCTACAACTGAAAAAGAATTACATGTTGTGGTGTTTGCTCTAGATAAATTTTGTGCATACATTATTGGCTCTCCTGTTGTTGTTTTTACTGACCATGCAGCCTTAAAGTATCTTCTTTCGAAGAAAGATGCTAAGCCACGATTGATTAGGTGGGTCCTTCTACTCCAAGAATTTAACATTACAATCAAAGATTAAAAAAAAAAAAAGGAGTAGAAAATGTGGTGGAAGATCATCTGTCACGCCTTACTTTTGACGATTCTATGGATGCGTTGCCTATCAAAGATTCATTCCCTGATGAGTAATTGTTTTCCATTGCTAGTTTATCTTGGTATGCTGATATTGTCAATTTTATTGTCACATGTAAAATACCATCTCATTGGAATGCCCAAGACAAGAAACGTTTCATGGTTGAGATATGTAACTTTTTCTATGATGATCCTTATTTATTCAAGTATTATGCCGACCAAATCATTAGGAGATGTGCCCCTGATAATGAAATAAATAGTGTCATCACCTTTTGTCATAATGAATCCTATGGAGGCCATTTTTCTTCAAGGAAGACTGTTGCAAAAATTTTGTAATGTGGCTTTTATTGGCCTAGCATGTTTAAAGATTCTCATGACTTTTGCAAATCTAGTGAACCTTGTCAAAAGTTAGGTTGAATGACTCGTAGAAATATGATGCCTCTCAATCCAATTTTAGTCATTGAAATTTTCGATTGTTGGGGCATTGATTTTATGGGTCCTTTTCCATCCTCTTTTGGATACTTGTACATTCTAGTAGTTGTAGATTATGTTTCCAAGTGGGTAGAGGCTATTCATTGCCGAACTAATGATCACAAAGTTGTTTTGAAATTTTTAAAGAAGAATATTTTTTCAAGGTTTGGAATACCTCGAGCCATTATTAGTGATGGGGGATCACACTTTTGTAATAGACATTTTGAGACTTTGATGAGAAAATAGGGTATTAATCATAAAGTTGCGACCCCATATCACCCACAAATAAGTGGTCAAGTTGAGCTTGCCAATAGGGAAATAAAACAAATTTTGGAAAAAAAGGTGAATCCAAACCACAAAGATTGGTCTTGAGACTAACCGATGCTCTTTGGGCTTACCATACTGCTTTTAAGTCCCCTGTTGGTATGTCTCCCTATAGACTTGTTTATGGAAAAGCTTGCCACCTACCTGTGGAGTTGGAACATAAATCTTATTGGGCTATTAAAATGTGTTTTGATTTAGACAAGGCTAACCCTTTAAGAAAATTGCAATTGAATGAGTTGGAAGAAATTTGCAGGGATGCTGATGACAATTCTAAGATTTACAAAGAGAGAATGAAGGTCTTTTATGACAAACACATTTTGAGAAAATCTTTTGAACTATCTCAGAAAGTTCTCTTGTATAATTTAAGGTTGCATTTATTTACAGGAAAACTGAGATCTAGGTGGACTGGACCTTTTATTGTTAAAATGGTTTTCCCTCATGGTGTTGTAGAAATTGAGAATCTCAAGAATGGAAATAATTTTAAAATGAATGGACAGCGTCTTAAGTCATTTTTTGAGAATTGCTCACATGGGGAAGAGTCCATTAATTTGGAGGAGCCTATTTATCACGACTAGCCACATGATTAGTTTTAGTGTAGGTGGCTTGGTTTAGTTTGTCTTTATTTTTTATTTTTTATTTTTTTTTTCCATTTTGTTTTTTCTTTTAACCAGGTATAAAAGTTTTAGTTTGTGGTCATCACCTCAAGGTACTCTTCTTTATCTCTATTTTTTATTGTTTTACTTTGATTGCATTGAGGACAATGAAAGTTTTAGGTTGGGGGAGAGTTTTGAGATGATTTGCATTTTTGCATTTTTGTTTTCTTTCAGTTCATTTTTCTGTTTTTGCTTTTCATTTTTTTTTTTTTTTTGTTGCTTTAGCACGAGTATTGAACTTTAAGTACATTATGCTGCTACTATTTAAGAATTCCATTGTTTTTCATGCTAATTCATATTCCATTTTCAATTTAGCCACAAGAGTATAATTCAGGTGATATGATTTTGAAAATCTTGAAGATATCATGTGGAGACATATAACTCTTATGAGATTTTGAGCCAATCCATTCATTTGAGAGGGTTATTTTATACATGAGACACCTAACAAATGAATGTCCTACACTTCCAGACATTGCCATCCATGTTCGGAACATGGATGTTCCGTCACAAAGATCACCATTATTATAAGCCATGAATCTGTATGTGAGTTTCCTCACAAGACATGACTTCAAGAAACTCTTTGCTTCATCGGAAACGCCACTTGGAATTTTGGGAACTTCACGCTCATCGCCAATTAGCTATAAAAGATCCTTTGTGTTCAACTCTTCCTCCATATCCCAAGTGGATTTCCCAACAAGCATCTCGCACACAAGACAGTCCAAGAGTCCAAGAGTCCACGTATCACAGGGAGGCTCCTATACATTTTCAATCACCACTTCAGGTGCCTATAGAGAGTCATGCCTCTCAAATAAATGTTCAAGTCCAGCCTCCTCTTCCTTTTCTATGTCGATCTCACTGCCAACCCAAATCCCCAATCTTTGCCACAAAATTACCACCAAGGAGTAGACCTGTGCTGGTAGGGGTAAAAAAAAAACCATCTCCTTGTTTGATTTCTATTTTACTTCTTTTTCTTTTCAATTTAACGTTTTGATTTGGAATTGGGCTTGTGGGTTATACCATAAGTTCATAACTTTGACACTAATAAAGGGAGAAAATAGATTAAAGTTCTGGGCAAAATGGCTTGACTAGCGGCTATGTTTGGATGTTGAGGTGATCTCAAATGATCTGAGTTAATCTGTAAAGTGAATAGTAACATTTTATGGATCCTATTAAGATGTATTTGAATGTAAATAGGTTGAGATATGTGTTTGAATGTATAAAGTGGATTGAGATGAGTTTTTAATTTTTTATGAAAATTGAAAAAGTAGTAGGTCCCATCAATGATTGGTTTAAGATAAATTGAAATAATTTTATCTTCCAAACACAGCATTAAGAAGGAAAAAAAAGTGAAATATTTTAACTATAATGATTTGAGAATAATCCTTTAGCAGCTAGAAAGAAGACTTTCTTTTTCTAAACACTATCCTTTCGAGTATTGATACTGTAATTGGTCTAGCGTAATTACTGCCGTGGCTCTTTATGGGAGAATATAGAAGACAATCTTCTTTTGACAATGCCAAGTCGAAAATTGTATGTCAGTGTTCTATTATGTACCAAAATATTGTTCATTTGGAAAATTATATATGCCCTTTCTCTCTTTGGTTGTTGGTGTTCTCTAAAAAAAAATTGCAAAATCTTGGTACAACCCGAGTATCTAGATTTTCAGATTTAAAAAGAAAAACGAACTCATCTAAGTATCATCTCGAGTTATAACCAAGGTAGGTTAACCCAAGTGGATACCCAGACTGGATTTGACACTGGATTTCAGGTCCATGAACCGAGACCCGGGTGCATATTCTTACCAAAATCAATATGCATTTAATAGATATTCAATAATCATTTAAGCTTTTAACTAAAAAGAAGATATTTGTAATTATGAATTATGCAATCTTCGCATAATCACTTTGATAAAAATAAAAAAAATATGAGATCCATATGAAAAAATTTATTTTTTAATAGTGAATCTCACTCTTTTTCAAAGTAATTACGCGACATTTACGCACTTCACAGTTGTATGTAGAAAATAGCTCAACATATATGTAGAGAAACAATAAGTTAGCCATCCATTTTTTAAGCTTATTTTTCCTCTTGAATAGTCAATGTTATTTTTTCATCTCGATCTCTCATTCCTTGTGCAAAATTGATTTAGGCAACTACAAATTCTTCTATTTTTCTCAATCTCTCATGTAACCCATATCGGGGTAAAATATGTGCTTAGACTTTATCGATTAGTTTGCTTTGAAAAATATAAGCAAAAAGTTATAATTTTATAATGAACTATATTAGTGTTACGTTATTAATTATAAAACAATCAGAAAATTGCTTGTTAAAATTATGATAATTAAAATAAAATATATATTTTTATTACAAAATAGAACTAGTAGATATGTAAAATTTGTCAGAAATAATAATAATAAAAAGTTAAAAATATATATATTTTTTGTTATTATATAAAGTTTAGCCAAATAATCCAATCTGTGATTTTGTTTTAAATCAAATATGTAAAAGGCAAAATGTGTGAATATTAGATAAAATTTGCCTAATGAGATAACTAATCCAATGCTTAAATTATATGCTCTCACAACCACCAAAACTTTTCTGACACATTAGCTAAAAATTAATTTCCAACATAGACTCTTGCCATACTCGAACAAAGTCCAACTTAGACCCTATTTGCTTATACAAAACCCTCATCTCATCTCAATCATTATAATTTTTTTAAATTTTCATATAAAAATATAATACACAATTCAAAATTTTCAAATCTGAAAATAAAAATAATACTAAAAATTATATTCCGATAATATTTTATTCAACTATTATTAAAAACATCTTATCTCATCTCATATAAGTACATATTTCAATTTAAATTAGGAAGCTTAAAAAGTACTTTCGACACTTCAAAATCTCTTTTAAAGAAATATTAGTATATTATAAAATTCATTAAAAAATGCTTTAAACATTAAAAAAAAAAAGGGTTAAAAGCCCACTTTTGAAAAAGCACCAAATTAAAAAACTCATAAGAGATAATACTGTGTTTTTTTTTTTTTTTTTTTTTTTTTTTTTTTTNGAAAAACATGAGTCCCAGTCTCCCGGATGAAACTGGTGTACTGTAGAACATAATACAATCTTTAAGGAAGCTCCTGAACATGGAGGGTAGAAGTACATACATCCAGAAGTACATGAAGGGAAGATGATATGAGTACATACAAACATGAACTAGAATATAAACAACTTAAGGCTTTCTTGCTTTTTGGTTATGAACCCACTAGGTATAACTCTTATAAAACCGGCTCACAAGTGAAGGGTGTGCTTAGGGACTTATAAACTATCAATCAATCCCATACTTAGTTGATAAAAGATCGTAACATTTCGGAAATAATTAGAAATAATTGTATGTTTGATTTCCTGTGTTTCTCCAAGAACCCACTAGCGTTTTGCTTGAGGAAAAAGTAAGTTGCAATGCCCCAAACACTCCAAACACGAAACTTTCCTGCAAGTTATCAGAAGAAACAATTAATTAAAGCATATTCTGAGATGGGTGCTATTACAGGAATTATTGGCTTATTAGGATGAGTTTTTTTTTCCCAGAACAACAAGCAGACCTTTATATTAGTTTCTCTATATTTATACTAATTTATTTTTGTACTCTGTCTTCGCCTCTTTCCCCTTCTGCGATTCTTGACTTCCTTCCACTCTTCCTTGGAATTGGGCGTGCTAGGTTGAATCAAAGCCTGTGCACCCAAATCCGAGTATAATCTGCACATAGAACCAGTCAGTCTCACAATGGGATTCAAAGTGCTCAACAAACTGAACCACACATCAATCTCAGTACAAATCCTAGCAAAAGATAATTCCACTCTTAGATTGTGTGGTTTTTTTCTATTTTTGGTTGGCATCTCCACTGACAGAACTTCATTTACACCTTGGGCCCACTTTGCACAAGTTCCTCCATTTATCCTTTAAGTCTACCGTTGTCCGAATGCGCAAAAACACATCGCCACCAAATTCTAAAATCTTCTTCCATGGAATATTTCTTTCATTGGTGTTTGAAAAGTTCTCTACTCCTTCCTACAGTACATATAAATAATAATTATACAACTGAAAAATATACAAACCTTTCAATTATATAACTATATGCCATTGGTCCCAAATGGAAGCCACACGAATAACCATACTTTCAAAACTGACTGCTAGAATCATAAATGTATGAATGTGATTACCTATTTGTTAAGGTTGGGATATTGGGGAACCGTATGATTGTGTAGTTTGTTGTTTATTGGGTTTAAATAGATAATGGGTATAATTTATGTGTGCATATTGATTTAGTTGAAGAGTTAGTTGGGTTTTTACTTAAATGCAATGGTTTATGATGTAAATGTACATGAGGACCATGAGGTCCAAGAATTTGACAGATTTGCTGTATTGAATGTGTTGGTTGTGATAAACTATGAGGATCTGATAGATTGATTAGGAGCTTGTTATGCAGTTGGTGTGTTTGTGTTGTGTTGTAATTTCGAAGTATGTATTGCCCAGAGGCTTATAAATTGAGTTAGGTGTTTGTAAAGGTTGGTTGGACATATTTTATGCATATTGAATGTAAAATGAAGTTTATATGGTTATATTGTTGTGCATCTCCACGGCAAGATTCTTAGTCTTGATTAATGGCTGCCTTACCAGTTACCAGTTTCTTCAACAGCTCTCGAGATTTAAGGCAAGGAGATCCATTGTCCCCACTTCTCTTTGTTTTCATCATGGAGGCCTTAAGTAGGATGATATCGGCGGTGGTTACGCACAGGTTTATGGCTGGATTTCTGATTGGTGACCCTAATAGGGGCATTATTACTGTCTCATTTACTTTTTGCAAATGACACGCTCCTATTCTGTGAGGCAGATCAAAACCAGTTGAAGCCATTGAAGGCTCTCTTATTATGCTTTGAAGCAACGTGAAGCTTAAAAGTGAATTTTGACAAGTCAGAGTTAGTGTCAGTAGGGAACGTCAGTAATACTCGGCAACTAGCTAGTATACTAGGGTGTAAGGGAGCCTTTCTTTCCATTACCTATTTGGGATTGCCTTTGGGGGCTGCCACAAGGGCCTTATCCATTTGGGATTCAATTATTGAGAAGATAGAAAGAAGATTGGTAGGGTGGAAGAGATTGTATTTATCTAAGGATGGCCGGTTGATTATCATTAAGTGTACCCTTTCTAACTTACCTACCTACTTTTTGTCTTTGTCAATTCCTGCCTGTGTGGCGGCTCAGATAAAAAAACTATATCGTAATTTCTTATGAAGTGGGATAGGGGATGAATTCAAATTTCACTTGGTTAGCTCAGACAAGGTATGTAGACCAATCTCGTCAGGTGGGTTGGGTATAAAAGATTTGAAAACATTCAATTGGGCTCTACTTGGGAACTGGCTATGGAGGTATAACTTGGAACCAGAAGCCCTATGAAAACTGGTGGTTGATTGCAAGTATGGAAGCTTATGGGGTGGCTGGTGCACTGAAGAGGTAAATGGGGCCAATGGTGTAGGGGTTTGAAAATACATTAGGCGTGGGTGGGGGGATTTTAATAGCCATTCTAAGTTTTGGAGGGACATATGGTGCAAGAATGAGGCCTAAAAGGATTCTTTTCCAGCTGTTTTCTGAGTGGCCCGTAATCAAGAAGCTTCAGTGGTAGACCTCATCCTTCAATCAGGGGACCAAGTGCAGTGGAATGTCACTTTTAGTAGAGCGGCGCAAGACTGGAAAGTAGACAACTTTGAGGCTTTTTTCAGCCTATTATATTCTATGAAGCCGAATAGACAACAAGCCAATAGGCTGTGGTGGACTCTCGTGGGTAAGGGCATTTTTTCGATTTGATCCTTCTATAAGTCCCTCACCCAACTTCAAATATTCAGTTCCCATAGAGAAGAATTTGGAGGAATAAGGTGCCTCCAAAAATGATCTTTCTTTACATGGAGAACAGCTTTGGGGAAGATTCTGACTATCGACAACCTGAGGAAGCCCTTGATAGTTTATACTAGACTGGTGTTGCATGTGCAAGAGATCTAGCGAGACAGTGGAACACCTCTTGTTACATTGTGAGACAACTAGAGCCTTGTGGATTGAAGTGTTTAGCCAAGTACAGTTATCCTTTGTAATGCCTTCAACTGTGATTGATCTATTGGCTAGCTAGACACTTCCGAGAGGAGTCCCACAAATCAAGGTTGTGTGGAAGATGATCCCGATCTGTATTATGTTGTGTACGGCAAGAGCGCAATGATCGGACTTTCGAAAACAAGGAGCGGTCACCAAAGGAACTTCGAACTTTATTTTTCCGTACTTTATTTCTATGGACCATAGCTTTAGATTTTAATGGCCTGAATTTTCATGACTTTCTAGTTTTCAATACTTCGACTTAGATAGGTCTTATCTCTTGTATACCATCTTGTGTACTTGGGCTTTGCCTATCTCTATTAATAATATTATCATTTACTTATAAAACAAATTGTTGTGTAATGGGTTTGTGTTGAATTCAAGTACCAGACGGATGGAGTATGTGTAATTTTTTTAGATTAAATTACATGGGCAGCAAGCATCGGGTATGTTTTATTGATTGAGTTGTGTATATGGAAGGGTGGAGTGGAATAATGTAAATTGATACTAGATGTTGAAGTGAGATCTTGATTGGGATTGTTGCTGGTGTGTGTATGAAGCTGGAAAGACCAACTGTATGTTGGTTTAAGTGGCTGGACAGATTGTGTTCAAATTGGTTTTCTTGCATTTTATGTTTGTGTGAAGTATGTATGATGTATATTGCAAGATGGTAATATTTTGGAGGTGCATAAGTTCTATTAAGTAGCATAAGAATTGTACAAGGACACTATTGAAAGACTGGACAGATTTGAGTATGTTGGGTGTGCCATGCATGAACAATGGTTGTGTGATAGATTTAGGTTGGGCTCAAGTGAAAAATGAATAGAGTGTGTATTTTGGTGTTTGTGGTATGCATTGGACAGATTTAATGTTTAATCTTTAATTTCATTTGTGTTTGATGATCAAGTATAGAAGTGGCTGTATTTGTATGATTATGCTTGGTTTTTTGGATTACGCTTCCTAGTTGATTGTATTTTGTTATAAATGTATGAAGTTGTATTGAGATGGATTGTCTTGAGGTGCTGGGAGTAAATGATAGAGTTGTAGTAAAGTTGAAAAGTATGGCAATTGCGTTGGTTTCTAAATTGTGGACAGATTTGTATATATTTTAAATGTGGAATGTGGATGGAGTTTGTAAGACCAAATGAGTACCTTGTATGGATAGCATATTTATCTTAGGTGATAAAAGGGTACGATACGTGTAACTTGATTAGTTTGCATTTAATGGATAGCTTTGAATACTTTGAATATATTGTGTATGGATGAAACTTGAGAAGTCATGTCAATGTGTATTTTTGGTTGGTTGTATATGTACACTTGTTTTGGGTTGTGTTATATGTTTGTATGTAAGGAAGTGAATAAGAACTTGAGTTGATGCTGGATTGGATTATATGTGTATGGAGGAAGGGTATTGTATTGGATGTTTGGATCTCATAGAGAAGTGGGATTACTTTGTAGGCTTGTTGAATGATGGTTTGGAGGATAAAAGTGAAGCATAGGAGCTCACTTTATTAGTTTGAAATGAAGTTGGGCTTTTAGGTTTATAGTAGACTTAGGATTTAAGAAAATGGTTATGCTTCAAGGATTAAATGATGACTTGTATAAGTGTAATGAAAGGGAACTTATGAATACCTAGAGGTGTAAGTTTGCACAATTAGGAATATTATGAAGAAGTATGCAAGTAAATAGTTGAATGAGATATTTGGACGATGACTGGTCTAAGTGGAGGAAGTTTAAGTAAAGAACCAATCAGTCGAAGGTTAAGGCCATGTGGAAGAGAATGCACTAAGAGTTGGGTATGAATGTAGGTTGTCATCTGACACGCATATGAATGGATTGCATGAATGAAAATGGCATGGAGTCCAGGTAAGTATTATGTTTATACTCTTCTAGAGTTATAAATGTTATGAAAATGAAAATGAATTGTGCTTCTTTATGAAAACGAAATAAAATGTTTTTATAAGAAAAATATTCTTATTATACAATGAAAGAAAAGGAAATGAATGAAAGGAATGAAAGGAAATGAATGAAAGGAATTGAAATGAATGTTTTAATGTATGAAGATATGTAACAACCATGACTGAATGAAAATGGTACCAAAATGCTAGGTAGATTACAATGCCGGATCGATTCCACTAGTAGTGCACCTAGTGGCACCATCTTGACTGAGGGATTCCCAACCCACGGCCACAGGCGGAATTGAGTCCAAAAAGCCGCTAACCCCAATACACGGGGCTTAACAGTGTGTACCGGCCAAAGGAAAGTGATAAATGAGTAATTGGATGTATGAAATGTTTTAATTCTTTATAAAGTAATGTACAAGGTGGGAAATGTTTTTTATGAGGAATGAAAATTTTTTTAAATAAAAACCCCACCTTGTATTTTTTCAAAGAAAGAAAATGATTTTTTTATTTTTTTTTTATTTTTTATGTCGGGGAACCTCTCTAAGACAGGGCCCTTCGGACTCACCCTTGCAGAGTAAACCCCGGTTCCGTGCACTGCACTCTCGGAAGTTTTCCTAAACGGAACTGGTTAAATCGCTGGCTTTTCACCAGGGGGTGTGGCCCCTAGAGATTGTTTGCACCCAAGGGGATTTAAACCTTGGACCTGGGGGAGCATACCCCAAGCCCAAGGCCTTTACCACTTGAGCCAACACCTAGGGGTTGAAAATGTTTTATGTAAAGTATGTAGAGGAATAATAAATGCATGAATGAAAATCTATGTTAGTATAGTTTTATAGTATGAAGTAATACTTATTAAATATTCGACTCATTTTTTTTTTTATGTGTACCCCACTCAGGAATGAAATGAGGATGAACATGGCCCAAGGAAAATGTGACAGAAGCCTAGGCATTTTATATAACGTATGAAATCAATTTTGTATTTTAATTAAATGAATTATGCTGTAAAATCTCTTTAGATTTATAAAAACAAGTTTTAAATTTTAACTATAGAATCTTTTATTTCCTGGGAAGAAAAGGAAAAAATTTTAAAAAGTTCAGTAATTGTCGTCTCATTTTCTAAAACTATTTCTTAAAGTCCCACCACAAGGACGGGCGTTACACCTCTCTATAATGTCAAGTTTTTTTTTTTTTTTTTTTTATGACTATATAATGTCAAGTTAAACTATAAAGTTAAACAAGTTTTCATCAAGGAGCAATGTAAGCAGACAGAAAAATAAGTACCTTCAGTATCTCTTCCTCCTCAGCTGTCCATGGAACTTTCTTTCGCCTTAGCCGAGGACTTACTGGGTAAGTACTGCAAATTAAATCAAGGTTCATTACCAATGAAGGATAAGTTGAATAACCAATATATGGATGCTAAACTGCTACTGATAACCAAGAAGTGTGCGTAGGGGTAGAAAGGGAGAAAAACATGAGTCCCAGATGAAACTGGTGTACCATAAAACATAATACAATCTTTGAGGCAGCTCCTGAATATGGAGGGTAGAAGCACTTACATCCAGAAGTACATGAAGGGAAGATCATACGTGTATAGAAACAACTAGGCATATAAACAACTTACTCAAGCTTCTCTTTCTTTCGGAATCTTATAAAATAATTAGAAATGATAGACTGCTCATTTTCCTCTTCAGAAGTTTCCTCTGTGTAAGCATCAAGTGCGCAAACAGGTTCCTCTGTTGGCTCGGCAATCCGTTGCTCTAAAACTTCCTGCTGGATTTGTTCCTTTGATTGTCTCTGAATTCCAGGAATAACGTGCGTGTTTCTACAGGATAAATTATCACCATCTGCATGAGTCTCAAGTGCACAAACAGGTTCCTCTGGTGGGTCAGCAATCTGTTGCTCAAAAACATCCTGCTGGAGTTCTTCCTCCACGGGACTTTGATTAACAGGAATAATATATGTTCTACACGATGAATTATGACCATCATGCTCAGCTGCTTCTTGGTTGTCTCCTTCAACCACTCTTACAGCTTGGATAAATTTTTCTTGCCCTTCTTTCTCTTCAGTTAATACATTTAGTGTCCTGGTAATTTCAGCTGGCTCTTCCTCTCTAATTTCAGAAGGTTCTGCTTGTTGCTTATCATCTGTACTTCTTCTACAATGAAAACTATTGACTTCATTCGCATTTTCCCGTTCATGACCAGTCTGACCATTTACTCTCTCTTCCAAGTACCCATTTTCATGACTTTTGACAAGAAGATCCTCATCTCCACTTTGCCTTGAAAGATTATGCTTTGCTCTATGCAATGTCTCAGTAAGTTCCTCTGGCTTTTGGTCCAAACCCATACAAAAAAACGTAGTGAATTCTTTCCTTGCCAAGGAGGCCTTTTTCTTAGCTCCAAGGTACTCTGAAATAGAAAGGGAATATACACAGAAGGGGCAGTAAAATTTACCATTGTTGTCAAAGCTGGGTGAGGAACCCAAACAGTTCTCATGAACCATCACCGGGCAATTACTTGTGCTACATACCAACAGCTGACCACCTTCATTACACTTCATACAAAGACCTTGGAACGTCCAACCAGTTGATGGATCATAACTGTTTGTTGCCCGAGAGCTCAAAAACTCATTTTTCTCAAAGGAGACATCAATATCACAATTGTGATACCCCTCACTATCACTTGATGTCCCTACTTCACAACAATGGTCCATATCCTCTTCAGCTTCATGTGCGATGATCTTCTGCTTGCATCCATCAAGAGATGCAGAACATTGTGCTTTTAGTTGAAACTGGTGTTCATAGTCACATTGGGATTCATTTCCTCGAGGCTTGACCAAGAGAGGACCACTTGAAGTTCTAAGTTCAGCACATTGTTCCCTATCATCCCTGACTTCATCAACAGAAATCTTTTGACGAGGTTCATCTCCAGATATAGCTGAAGGCATAATAGTACCGACATGAATCTCTGGTTGAATATGGTTGAATTCATCATTAGCAATATGCCCAGATTTCATGGAATTATCCCCTAGAACCCTGACTTCTTCCAGGCTTCCTATTTGGTCCTTAGCCAAGCCACAACTTTCTGTTCCAGCAACCAGCATAACTCTTTCAGATGGAAACTCTACATGCTCTGTTCCATTTAGAGGAACTGAGCTCACTTCTCTAGACTGAATTGAGGATGAAGCAAATTGCTTCTGCCTCTTGGCATCTATATTAGGATCATCACAAGCATCTAAAATATTTCGGTTTTGATGGAAGTCTTCATCCATATTTTCAGTAGCTAGTGCATCACTTTTCCTCTTGGAGTCTAGTAAAATCCCAGTACACGAATTGTTTTCAAGTAGCTTTCTCCTGCCCTCGCCAATTCTAGGCATCATGCTCCCTTTCAGTCCCATATGTTGAGTGTCAAAACAGCTCCTATTAACTATCTGTGTGAGTGCACTGTGCTTAACATGATACACAGGTACTATTTCACCTGCATTTGTTAATGGCAATCCACTCCTTACCTTCAAAGAATCAGCATAAGGATGACTACCATCAAGAAGTGAATCTTTCAGCTGTGTATAGAGAAACACACAAACCAAATATTGAATGAAAAGTGAGATTGGAAGAAATGGGGAATATGTGATAATAGAGAAAGAGAAATTTGAAAAATCTCCAATTACCTGTTGTAAGGCAAGTTTAGGCATACAGGCTCTTTTATAGATTATAAAGGGGCGAGCATCCCATTTTGACAACTCTGGTCCAGCCATTTTAAGATCTGATAACGAAGTCTGACACAATAAATTTATGTTCACTTTAAAATTGGACTTCTGAGCTTAGATATTTTGAAGGAGATAATCAACTATGTGAAACCAGGTTGATTCAAATACCATGTCTTTAAGAAACATGACCAATTTAATTATTATCAAAGATTAGATAAAACACTACCTCCTGCACTATGTGCTCGAGAACATCTTCACAGCTTTTTGACATATCAAACCCAACGTTTGAAGCTAGGGACGAACAACCATCTTTTGTGATCCCATTACTAGGACCAAATAAAACCTCCAAACATCTCAAAGCCAGCATTTCCCTCATGTTTTTCCCCAAATTATCAGGTAACTCTGGAGCCATTTTAATGAAATCTGAAACAAGAAACCATGAGTTACCCAAACCTTCACTTAAGGATAGATTAAGAATAAATAATTCACAGAAAAATATGTTTGAATTTACAGTACCATGTAAAATAGAAACATCGACTTCCTTGAAGCTTGCAAGAGCTTCAATGACCCAAATCCATGCATGGCTTGAAGCGCAACCAGAAGCCTCATCCATGGGAGAGCAGATATACAAGAAGTTCCGCAAACCAAAAATCTATTGGCCCCGTACACGTCTTTGCTCTGTGAAACGGCTTTCGTTGATGAGGAACGGCTCGAGATAAAAATTACCCAACACGTGATCCTAATGCTCGTATGTACAAGTAAACCCAAAGTCTCCTGCCATCCCACTAAAAAGGCCTATAACAAATATCATGCCCCCTGAAGTATAACAAACAGTATCTAAATCTAAAATCCTAAAAAACGAGAACTTCGCGTAGAAAATAAGGGCACAATGAGCCAATTAAGAAACAGATGGTATAGCATAATTGAAATAAAATGATAACACTCGGTTGATGCAAAGCTAAGCCAAATATTCTGGTTTATCATATACGTCAATTGAACCAAACAAATGTTCTGAGTCTGGGACCTAAAATGAAAAAGAAAAAATCAAATGTTAATTAACAGTCATTGGATTGCTGAGAAATTTTAGGGGAAATTAATTTCAAACCCTGAAGGCTAATTATCCAAGTAATACAAGGGAAAAAAAAAAGAATTTGGAAGCTTGAGAGGGATGAGTTGCGGTACCAAAGAGAATTCTCTACCCTCGGTTTCTATAGCGACCAAACAGAGCGTGAGGATCGGATGATAAATTGAAAGGAAACAGTGGGTAAGAGTTCATACCTTGATCATTGGAAGAATTGCAGGCTGAGAGAGAGATCGATAAAGAGAGTAGAAAGAAAGGGAAATGCTTGTATGCCCACTCCCTTTGTTCCCTCTATTTGAACGCTGGTCTTGTTTTTTTTTTTTTTTTTAATTTATTGATTAAAAAAATAATTTTAAATATATTTATGTATTTTTTTATTTTTTAAAAATATTTAAATATGTTAAAAAGATATGAAAAAAAAAAAAAAAAAAGATTGAGCGTATCGCCCGACAATAAAGATGAGGCATAGTAACCTCACCCAAGAAGGAAAGACTTTCATACTGTTAAGGAGAGTTAAATATCTCAAAAACATTCCAAGCCCACACCAGGATGGAAGTCTCATTACAACATTATCAATGTTCTAACTATTGTCAAGTTTAAATTTTAAAAGGAAGGAATGAACAAAAAGCTACACATTGACATGATGTCAAGAGGAAAGGAGGAAATATGACAGAGTATAGGAGATATGACATTAAAAAAAGAGGGGCAGGGGATAAAAGAAAAGGATCAGAAGACATTAGGGGCTTCTTCCAAACTGCTTCTAGACTTTGAGTTCTCCTTCAACTTTTTCAACATGGCGACAATGAAACTGTAAAAACAATCATATTATAGTGAATTCTCCCCCATAAACCACCCGTGAACGTAGACATTATGTCAAACTATATAAATCTGTGTATCTCCATCTTTTTTATTTCTTTGGATATATTTCTCATTTATTGTCATGGATGTACACACGAATGCATTATAGCCGCACCGGATCACCACTGAGAGCTTCAAACCATAACAATTGAGGACCAAATCGTTGCAGCAGACTGAGAATGACTCTTTCTCCCCTTCTGACATGTTGTACAATTTTTGACATTAACAATTGGTGCCGTCTGTGGGATTGGCTAGTTTTCTACATCGAAAACGGAAGAAGGATAATTTCCCGGCTTGCAAAATAATCTTAAGATTGAGCAAATAAATTTTCCTCATATAAGTATTCCCAGCATTTCTACTTTTATTTTATCACCAACACTGTTGAAGAAAAATGGGCGAGCAAACCTTTCCTCGCCCAGGCGGTTAAGTGCATTGTACTTAAGTGCTTTCCATGCACCTAGCATGTAAGACCGAGAACCCAAACTCCCCAGCCACTTAAGCTATAAATGCTCACTGCTCTGTGTACTATAAGTGCAATGTACACTTAAATGCACAGTACAAATACTATGCACGTAAATACACTAGGCACATGCACATATACAGCAGGCAAACAATGTGCACTTAAGTGCATAGTGGCTACTGACCATGCACGTCCTAACTATGCATGGCAGCCTGCAGAGAGCCCGATGAACTTGCCGGAGGTTTTTGTCTCTGACCAACTGGCCCCTGTTGTCGAGAACCGAACACGTTGTCGTGCACCCGAGAGGCTCACGGTAGCCCGCCGTGAGCCCGATGGACTTGCTTCCATCGCTTCCTCTCTCCCCACAGGGATGGTTCCCAACCACCCCCCACAGTGGAGGCTCCATCATGCAAACCAAGTGCATAGCATGGCACGTGGTAGAAACTACTCGGCCTAGCCCCACTGTGGCGCGACAGGGACTCCAACGGCCATCATATGGGCTGCTAGCATCCTTTGTTCCCACCAGGATGGTCCCTGGGCATCCCCCATGAAGGTGGCTCTGCCATGCAAACCACGTGCACAGGTACTTCAACGACCATCATGGGGACCATCGGTGTCCTCTACCTCCATAGAGGTATCCTCGCCCATGGTGGCAGTGCACATGGTGCACTTCGCACGCAAAGGATACCTGACAACACGGCGTGTTGCTCAGCCAACACGGCATGAGAGATAGAATCACCTTAATATAGTTACTATAGATCAATTCTCTCATCCACTCTATAGTGTATAGAGTCACGCTATAAAAACTAAGATCAAATCCACCTTTTTCTCAAGATCAGGCTCATCCTCAACCATCTGAAGCCAACGGTTCATCCTACTCGTCGTATCCCGGTCCTAACACAATAAATGCTCTTGACTCTAGCACTCTCCCTTCCAATTATGAGGAGCAACTTAATGCAACTTGTCTACATAATATCACTTCCCTAGTCAATAGAGCCACTACCACACTTTGTTGCATTGACTCCGTTTGTAAACTATACATTCAAGCGAATGCGGTAGATACAAGCGACTAGGATGCACTTGAGTCAAACATAGTACCTACATAGTATTTAAACAGTTTGACTCTTCCTAATACAGTCAAATGCTCTTGCACTCAAAATCTAAACTTACCATCCAAAATACAAATAACTTAGCCAACCTCTTAGGTCTCTGGGGCCTCCTCCCCTGCTTCTCTAGGTGTCAAAGCATAGACACGCACTTGCAATGGTTGTTTCTGGCCCTCTCTTCCTCCAGCCACATCAGGCCTGCTTTCTTGGGCCATCATAAGGCATTCCTTGGCAAAGCGCTTGGCCTGCCCACATCTATAACTTGTGGTTGCACCCTGTCGACACTCTCTTCATGAGGCCTGTTGCACTAACGACACACATGTATCTAGCCTCCCCTACGAACACTCTACATGCCTGTGGACACGCTTAAGATATGGATACAAACTTTCACAGATATCATGAACTGCTCCCTTCCCCAGTACTCCTCTTCTGCCCAATTTTCAAGGCTACCAAACTGCGATGTTCACGTTTTGTGATAAAGGGGACTTCCACTAGCCCTTGAAAGTTTGAAATTTTTAGGCAAGCAACTTGGGATCATACTCGTGGCTGCAACCCATCTTGAAAATGTTTAGCTCGCATTTCTTCTGTAGAGATGAGATGCAGAACGAACATTCTCAACTCCATAAACTTAGCAGCATATTGCTCTACTGTCATTATGCCTTGCACTAGACTGATAAACTCTCTTGTATTCTGTTGCTTCATAATGGCAAGGAAGAGGCGGTCTTCGAACCCCCTCTTGAACAACTGCTAGGCTATGACTTCCAACGATCCTAATGCCATGACGAGTAATCCCTGCTTTGTGTCCCACCATATCGCAACCTCTCCTTGTAACAAGAGCCCAACGCACAACACCTTTTAGTCCTCGGTGCACCCACAAATCTCAAATGTCCTCTTGAGATCTATAATTCATTTTTCGACCTTCATGGGTCCCTTGTTTCCACCAAATCTCAGGAATCGGTACGCCAGAAAATGCTCGTAAGAACATCTTTGCTTAGCACACTGATGTTGGGCCTACTGCTACTACTCTACTTACGTTTGTTGTTGGTGTAGTTGCTGCTAGAAGAGCTCTTGCTATCATTGCAACATGTCCGTTATGCAATTTATCACCTGAGCAGTGACGTAGCTTCCATCTTTGCATGGGTATTCTTCTTCATGCACATCCTTGGGTTGTTCATGGGATAGCCTAGGTTGCACCATGATGACTCTCCTGCCACAGGACTCAAACTCATCACTTTTGCTTACCCTTAGACTCCCAAAAACCAAGCCTACAAACTAAGCTTAAAGCCTAATATCTAGTACTTATTCCTACATGACATATTAATTTACCCAAAGCCATAAAACTTTGATACCACCTATAATGACCCGAAAGAAATTCGTTTCACAAATATTCATTGCCATAGTTGCCATAGAATACAACTACAACTTCATTGAACCATTAGGCTCGGATAAATATTTAGGATTTTACGAGACATTAAAAAGTTTTGAGTTTCTCGGGTGAATAGTACACTAGAGTGCATTTCTATTAAACTAAGGCACTTAGGAATAGAATTTCACAAAACGAGTTGCACCATTATACTCATAGGAATATATTAGACCTTATGGTGCAATAAAAAGTTTCGAGATATTTTGTATGAATAGTAACTTCTCGGGAAAGCACCACGTGGTTAAACGCAAGGTAGGATTTCCAAATCCACTTAAGATCACTAGGGTTACTTTTTAGTTGGACACATGACACAATCCTAGCCAATCGATTAGAAACCCTTGGACACATGTCAAGTGGAGGACAAATGTGAAGGAGATGTAGTGTGATTTAAGACATGCCGCCATGGCTCTTACACCTCACTATTCCTTCCAACTAAAATACTATTTAGTCAACGAAAAGAGAGTTTCAACCCTAATGAAAACTCAAACCATTGAAATCCAGCCGAAACCCTAAATCCAATGTGATGGCCAAAACCCTAAATTTGGTTTTCAAACCCTAAACTACTTAATTTTGATTAGTGTTTTATCACTTGGTTAAGTCACTTTCTCATGCAATTAACCACTCAATTACACACTCTTACACATTTAACCACTCCCTTAAATTTTGGTAATTTTATTTAACTAAGAAAAGTTCGACTTGAGCCAAAAAATGACCGAAATCCTAATTAAATCCCAAACTAAACACCACTATGTTAACCCCATTTAGTCCCACCAAAACCACCACTTTTGGCCAAGTTTCTTGAGCAAGTTTCTTCTCTCTTACAAGGCCATGCTTTGGGTGTCATGCCACCTCATGATTGGCCTTAAATAGTGGCTTGATCGCAACAAAAATACCCCACCCACTCGGCCAAAATAGTAGCAGAAAATCAGCTGTCATGCAACCATCTTTCCTCTACCATTTCAGCTGCCACCCTCTCACATCCAAGGTCATTCAACTACGCCCCATGTCATCCCTTCCTTATACCCCACGCCCCTTGCAACTTACTTCACACACACATGCTCATTTTCTCACTTTTCTAGAGCAAACCGAGAGAGTTGGGAGAAAGTTTTCTTAGCCGTTGATGAGTGAGCGAAAGTGCACTCTAATACCCTATTATTGAATTAAAACGCTAAAATATAAATAGAAATAATGAGATATAATTTATATTATTGAATTTAATATCTCTTCACATAAGATAGATTTGAGCATCATTTTATAATATTTTAAATCTCAAATATTGCATTATTGGTTGGATAATTTGCAATTTTTTTTTTTTTGAGAAAATCATACTTCATATTCATAATTCACCTCAAAAGGTTTTGAATGCAACGAGGATAATCCTCTACATGAATAGAATCTTCAGTACATTCTAAAGAGCTTTTGGCCAAACAGTCGGCCACAACATTAATCTATCTAGAAACATGCTTAACAAACCATGAACTAAAATGAGCTAACAATAGCTAGATATCTTTACATATTAACCCCGTTGAGCTCCAATTTTCCTCTTTTCCAGTGATCAAGTTAACCATCGCCAATGAGTCCCCTTCAAGAATTATATTGGAGAGGCCCAACTCTTTGTAGAATTGAGTTGCTCTTAATGTTGCCAAAGCTTCCCCCAATAATGGATCCGGGAAGGAATCTCTTGGAGATTTGAGAGTGGTTGCCACAAGTCCTTCACTATCTCTGACTATAACTCCAATTCCGATCCTGCATTGAACTTTATCTATGGCTGCATCCCAGTTCATCTTATACGAACCAGAAGGTGGCTTAGTCCACTGTGAAAACAGAAGAGCTTGAGTGCCTTTCTGCTGTGAAGGTCTACCTTGCAAATGTAATTCTGAAATGCTGGTGGAAATTGGGTTTGTGACTTGTTGGCGGGAGGAGAATTAAGCTTTAAAAATCCATTTGTTTCTTCTGAACCAAATATGCCTGAATGTGAATGCCAATACTTGATGTTCCTCCTCTGGAAGTGAAGAGAAAAGATGATCCAAAGTTACATTAAAGGGAGCCTCATCAAGATTACATTTTTGAAGTCTTTTTGAGCTACAACTCCACACATCCTGCGCTGCAATACATGTCCAGAGAGCATGAGAAGTGGTTTCAGGTGCGAATAGGCAGATTGGGCACATAAGGGATTCAACAATTTTTTTCCTATGTAGATTCATTTTTGTGGGAAGTATGTCTTTGGCAGCTAAAGTTTTGAGCCCGTTTGGAACCTAAAGTTTCCAAATTCGATTCCAGACTTCTGTGTTTTGATTATTCACCGAGGATTGTCCCAACTTTTCTGTATTGAGAGCATTTGTAGGTGATATGCAGACTTCACAGAAAATTTACCATTGACAGTGCATCTCCAAGTCAGTTTGTCATTGCCGTTGCAGGGGCTTATATGAATCTTCGAAATAATTGATGCTTCAGAAGGGTTGAAACATTCTTGGATTAAACGTTTATTCCATCTATGTAAATCTTGATCAATTAGAGAGGCCACATTGGCTTCTTGAGGCAGTATTTTTGGAACAGATTGTATTTTGAAAGATGATGGAGAGGGGATCCATCTATCTGACCAGATTTTAATATTATGACAATTGCCTACTTTCCATATTAGACCTTCTAGTAGAAGAGGTCTGGCTGATGTGATGCTTTTCCAGACAAAGGAGTCACCATTCCTCACTTTAGCAGTGGAAAAATCTCCTAAGGGGAAATACTTAGCTTTGATAACATGTGCAGCAAGAGAAGTTGGGTTTGTGATGAGTTTCCATCCTTGCTTAGCCAATAGGGCTTTGTTAAAATTTTCAAAGTCTCGAAAGCCCAAACCCCCTTTCTGTTTAGATTGCCCCATTCGCTGCCAGCTCATCCAGTGCACCTTTGATTTTTGGACTCTCCTGCCCCACCAAAAGGATTGCATGCTTTTGTTAATGTTTCTCAGGATGCCCTTTGGAATTAGGAAGATTCCCATGCAATAAGTGGGAATTACTCTAATTACTGCCTTTAGCAGAATTTCCTTTCCTGCTAGTGAGAGCAGATTAGTTTTCCAGCTGCACATCTTTTTTTTGACTCTATCTAGGATATGGTTGAAAGACCTAGATTTGTTCTTACCTACATAAGAAGGCAGGCCTAAGTATTGGTCAAATGGACCCGAGATTGAGATACCTGCATTAGCCAAGATGGAATTTTGAATTTCAGGCTTAGCGTTCTTACTAAACATGATAGAGGTCTTGCCAAGATTTAGTCTCTGCCTAGAAGCTAATTCATATGAACTTAGGATGCTGTGAAGTTTGGCCCATTCCAAAACCTGTGCCTTGCAGAACACAAGACTATCATCTGCAAAAAACAGATGGTTAACTGTGAAGGAGCCCCTAGATATAGGAATCCCCGAGATAAGTCCCTTCTGTTCTACTTGGTTTAATGCAAAACTAAGCATTTCTGAGCAAATAATAAAAATATAAGGAGAGAGTGGATCTCCCTGTCGAATTCCCCTTGAGGGTTTGAAGGATTCTAGAGGAATACCATTAAGAAGGATAGAGTATGTCACTGTCCCAATACATTGCATGATCAATTCGACCCACTCTCTGACAAATCCCATCTTAATAAGAACTGCTTGTATGAAAGGCCATTCAAGTCTGTCATAGGCCTTACTCATATCGAGTTTAAGAGCCATGTATGCTCCTTTTTGCTTCCTCATTTTATTTTGCATGGAATGTAGAAGTTCATAAGCCACAATGGTGTTATCAGTGATCAACCTACCAGGTACAAATGCACTTTGAGTGTCTGATATCAGAGAGGGTAGAACAGCTTTAAGACGGTTTGCAATGACCTTTGCAATGATCTTATAAAAGACATTGTAGAGACTAATTGGCCTATAGTCTGAAACAAACACAGGGGAAGTCTTCTTGGGGATGAGGGCAATAAAGGTATTGTTGATTGCCTGAAAGTCTGTCTTTGTGTTAAGCATTTCAAGTGCAGCAGCTACTACATCATCTCCAATAATAGGCCAATGATTCTGGAAGAAAACTGCAGGAAAACCATCTGGTCCGGGGGATCCCAGAGGGTTCATTTCAAAAATGGCCTTTTTAATCTTCTCTCTCGTATACATCCTTGTGAGGTTAGTATTCATCTCAGCCGTGATAGTGGGAGTAACACTATCCAACAGGCCTTCAATGCCTTCTGGACTGGAAGAGGCAAAAAGATCCCTGAAGAAGACTTGAAATTCTCTCCCTATATCTTCATTTTTGGCAAGACAGACACCATCCTCAATCTCTATTTTTAGAATTGAGTTCTTTTTCTTTCTGATAGTGGCACACTTGTGGAAGTATTTGGTATTCCTTTCACCCTCATGAAGCCATTTTTGTTTAGCTCTTTTGCGCCAAAACAGATCCTCTTCCTCTAGCAGCCTATCCACTTCCTTCTGTAACAATCTGATCTGGCCATTATTTAGCCCAGTATTGGTGTCCTGGAGCATTCTTAGCCTTTCCCTTTTATGATCAAGACAATGCTGGGTATTCCTTCTCTGTTCTTGGTTCCATTGTCTCAACTGAAATCTACACCTCTCCAGCCCCCTCCTAGTCACATCAGCTTTGGTTCCCACTTTAAGGGATCCCTCCCAAGCTCTTTTAATAACATTTCATAGCCTTCTTGTTTGGTCCAAGCTGCCTCATATCTGAAGATCCTCCTATAAGGAATCCGGAGAGGTACAGAGTTGTCACTGGAAATGAGTATTGGGTTATGGTAAGCATTGAACAGGAAGGGTTGTGACTGAATTGTTATCAAAAAGCTGTTGCCACTCTCCATTGCCAAAGCCCCTATCCAACCTCTCTTTGGTGAACTCTATTCCCTCACGGTTGTTACACCAAGTGTATTGGGAACCCAAATAACCAAAATCTTCTAGTTCTCAGTCCATAATTGCTTGTCTAAATTCATCCATCTGTTTATTAGGTTTAGGAGGTCCACCTATCTTTTCCTCATGGAAACTGATTTCATTAAAATCCCCCATGATAAGCCAGGGGATATGGAGGTCAAGTTTGAGTAATCTTAGCAGGCTCCAACTAGCACTCCTATTTACTGTCACTGGCTGTTCATAAAACCCCGTGATAATGACTTGTTTATCTGAGTCATTTAGACAAGCTTGTACAAAGATATGACTAATGGAGTAGGACATCAGTTCCATATCTTTGTCACTTTTCCAGAACATTGCAAGACCCCCACTCCTTCCCAAACAATCAACTACAAAGCTGCGGTCAAAACCAATTCTGTCTCGGATTGCTTCCATTCTACTTCTGTTACTTTTAGTTTCTATTAAAAACACCAAAGCTGGGGACTTATCTCTCATCAGAAGGTGGAGTTCTCGAACTGTCCGAGGGTTCCTAAGCCCTCGGCAGTTCCAACTTAGAATGATCATTGGGTGGGGCAAGGCTGCTCAGCAGCCTCTGCCTCCATGATTTGTTTGAGTCTTTTTGAAGCCCTCGTTGGTTTTACTGACTCTACACTGCTTCTTTTCCTTTGCTTAGAGTTACTGGAGATGTCAGAAGGGATCCCATTATGACATCAGGACTAGGGGCTTGGCTACCCCTAGCCCTTCTTTTCCAATTTGACAAAAGGTTAAGTTTGTTTTTTCCAACTGGCATCTAAGGGTCACGTAGTTTTGAGGTACTTACTTTAAAATTGACTTCTGCTGGGGGCAGGTCAATGTCGTGGAGATGAAAGGCTACTTGCCCCTTAGAGATAGGAAGTTCACCTTCTATAGTGGGGACCTCATGACAATCTAAAGCTTCCTCATGAGGCAGGTGGGAGCTACCTCGGGACCTTGCATGCAGAGGATAGTCAACATTCCTACTATTTGCCTGATCACTGCCTGTCTGCAGTTGTACTCTTGATTCAGTTTCCCATGAGACAACTGTTTTCTGCCTGGTGTAGTTCCCGCGTAAACCAAACTTTTCCCCCTCGGATGAATCAAGAGTGGTCAGACATCGGACTGGTCCTAAGCCAAGGTCCATGTTGTTGTTGTATCCCTTCATGTGATCTACCATCTGATCCCTGTCCCATGCAACCTGAACTAGAATGTAATATCACTCCACACTGAAAACAAAAAGAAGGCAAATGCTCGTCCAGATACGAGAGCCATTCAGATTGATAAGCCTTCCCCTTACCAGTGGCTTCGATATATTTAACAACACCTTTGCACGTAGAACACCACCCCATGCTCTACCTTTGTTATCCACATCCACAACCAGCACTTTCCCCACACTTACCCCAGTTTCTCTCCCATATTTCTATTCATGCCAGCAAATGGGAGGTCATGGAATTGGATCCAGAATGGCTCTAGAGAGAAATCTACATCCTTTAATGCAACCCTTCCTGCACATTCTTGAAGACACACCAGGTTTCTATCGAATGACCACGGATGACCTGCTAGTACTCTAGCCTTAACATTTAAATCACCAAACTCAATGAGGAATCTGTTTCTACCTACATCTTTGAAAGATACTACTCCTTCAGCTTTCCAGACTTTTGTGAGTGTGGATTTGAAGGCACCTTTGTTAACTTCCTTGCCTGTCACCACCATAGCTACCAAACAGGCTTGGCTTAACTCTTGAGATGACAAATCCTCTTCCTCTTGGAAAGAGATTTCCTTTTGTTCTTCTTCTGTTAATTGTAGTCCCTCGCACAAGTGAGAGAGCTCCTCTTCCATGATTGAAACTCGAAAACTAACACTCTACCACACTCAACAGATCAAAGATCTAAGAGACAAAATCTCTATGTTCCGAGGAGCATAGAGAGAAAACCTCACCTGTTGTGAGGACGTATTCAAATTAGCAGTTGGATAATTTGCAATTGGACTTTATACTTAACATTTTTGGAAGTTTTCAATTTATGCTTTACTCCATGATATTTTTTTGTTGGATTTTAAGGTCAAGAAATGAAAAGCATAAAAATAGAGAGGAAAATAAATCACATGTGCGGAACCAAGAGGAAGAATTCAATCTTATTCATTAGACACAACACGTGCGGCCCAATTTTGAAACCTTTGGTGAAAGTTAACATACGCTGGAAAAAAGAAGAAGAAGAAGAAGAAGAAGAAGAAGAAGAAGAAGAAGAAAGAAGAGAAAAAAGTCTTTTGGTTTGGAAAGAAATGGACAACACGTGGGCCATTTTGAGTTTTACTTGACACAAGGGCCCCACACAATTGGAATCCACACCTTCATGTATCATACGACACTTCACATATATTGGAAAGAGAAGAACCAGAGCGCCGTAGAGGAGAAGAGAATGAAGAAATTGGAGGACGCTCACACACGGCGATCGAAAATAAATTGGATGGCCGCTATTTGCTCTAGGTTGCTCTTAAGATTTTTATTATCTATTATATTTATGGATAATTAAATTTTTAAATAGAATTAAGGATAAATTTGTACATTAGATGGTATTTTTAATTTATATATTTGATTTTTAATTATTAAAATTCTTTTATTTTATCATTATCAATTTATTATTGATGTTTTCTTCTCTGAATAATTATAGAATTTATTCTATTTATGGATTCAATCATGCTTTTTCTATTGAATAATTTAGTTCTTTGATTATATTTGGATCAATTATTTATCTATATTAATTTAATTCTTTACTGTAATATTACTTCTTGAGTATATTGTCGTCGTTGAATTTTCTAAAGAGTAATAATAATTTACATATTTAAAAGTGGTGAATGATTTTTCAAAAAGTTACATTTGGTTTAATCTTGGCTTATAAATTTATATTTTCCGATTGGAAATTTTGAGAATTGAGTTCCCAAATTAGTTATTCAATGAATTAAAAATAATTAAAATATCAGATTTGTATAAGGGATTCACGACGCTCTACTGTTCGTCAAATTTGAGTACTTTTTTCGTTAATCACCTTACTTCACTTTAATTTGCATTTAAAATTAATTTTTGTTTTCCATTAATCATTTCATATTTTTTCTTAGCTTCTTCGTTCATTCTACTATTTTTTTAATTTGTCTCTATGTGGAATCAACACCTCAAAGCTGTGCTACAACTACAACACAATCACCATGTTTTGCAAGATAGTTTTTATTTTTAGCAGCTTGTACAGGCTACTGGTTATTAATGATTGTGAGGTAGCAAAGCATGGTGATTGTGCGGTAGTTATAGCACAGTTTTGAGGTGTCGATTCTACAGAGAGATAAATTAAAAAAATAGTAGAAGGAAAAAAAATTAAGGAAAAATATTAAATGATTAATGGAGAAGAAAGATTAATTTTAAATACAAATTAAAGTGAAGCAAAGTGATTAACGAAAAAAGTACTCAAATTTGACAAATAGTAAAGCATCGGGAATCCCTTGCACAAATCTAATATTTTAATTATTCTCAATTCATTGAATAACTCAATTGAGAACTCAATTTTCAAAATTCTCAATCGGAAGATATAGATTTATAAACTAAGATTAAACCAAATGTAACCCAATGAAAAATTATTCACCACTTTTAAAACACGTAAATTGTTATCACTATTGAGAAAATCCAACGACGACAATATACTCAGAAAGCGATATTGTAGCAAAGAATTAAATCAATATAAATAAATAATTGATCCAAACATAATCAAAGAGCTAATCCATTTAATAGAAAAAGCATAACGAAATCCATAAATAGAATAAATTTTATGATTATTTGGAGAAGAAAATATCAACAATGAATTGAGAATGATAAAATAAAAGAGTTTTAGTAATTAAAAATCAAATACATAAATCAAAAATAAATTAAAAATATCATCTAATGTGTAAGTTCATCCCTAACCTTACTTGAAAATTTAGTTACCCATAAGTATAATGGATAACAAAAATCTCAAGAGAAAAATAAAGCAAACGGCGGCGATGGCAATTAATTTATTCTCTTCCTCTTTCAGTCTCATCCCCTCAATTTCGTGCTAATGATATGCTTCTATAGGGTAGGAAAGAAACCCTAATGTCTTCATGATTCTCGTATAAAAAATCGTCTAAATTTTTGGACTTATCTTGGCAGCCACATACGCGCTTTAGGAATTCGAATTTAGAAATACTTATTAGAGACAAGTTTGTAGCCCTTGAAGAAATCCAGAATCACATCAATCCAATATGTGAGCAGAAAGTTATGATCAAAATACTAAAATATATCTAGACTATCTCCTAGAGGGTTTTGGACTCTGACTTTTTTTCTTTATCCAAATTACTCTCAAACCCCCATTATTATTCTTATTTGAAAATTCCTACACTTATTGAGAGTTCGTTGTTCCAACGTCTTGCCCATTTGAAAGTTCATTTGAATTTGATTGGACTTTGACATACTCTTTTATAGACCCTGAAATTAAACCTAAAAATCTGTTTAGGAGTATCCTAAAGTAAATAGAAACTAAATTCAAGAATACACATTAATTCCTATAATTTTTATTCATATTTTAGCATTATAGTCCAATAATAAGGTATTTAGAGTGCACTTTCGTACATTCATAAGGATACGAACTTCCTTCCTCTTCGGTGGTATAATTTTGAGATATTGTGTAATGTGAATACAAAACTAGTCAATCATCTGTATTAGTTTCATTTGTAAATTCGCTCTCACCATCTGTATATACTTCAGATGACTTAACATTTTGCTCAACTGTCACATCAACAATTTCAACCTCAATATCTTCTCTATTTAATGGGCTCATCGCATACTGGCTCAAATCAGCAAATAAGTTAAAGACCTTATGGTATGCTTCTTGAATATAGGGATCATTTTCTTCTTCATCTTGTCCCTCCGCCTCAGGAATAACATCATATATATTTCTTGGAGAAAACTTTTGTACTACTCGTCATTGATTTCCTAACTCAGGATCGTCTAAGTAGAATACTTGAGATGGAGTCAAAATAAAAGGATCATCTTCATCCTATTTTTTGATGTATTAATACTCACAAAACACTCATAATGGCGTTTTCCTCTTCAATGATTGCTTAAATTACCAATCACTTATACATCACAAACTCATCCAAATATCTCATTTCAATTATATTGACAATAACCCCATAGAAATCAATGTTGTCTCCGTCATGACTTCCTTCGACTAGGACACTACTATTTTGTGTTTTCCTATAGCGTTCTCGATCTATTGTATGATACCTATTTCCTCGAGAAATATATAGAGAATAATATCGAGTAGTGCATCTCGAGGGGCTACACACTAATCTATACAGTTTGTACGATATATCGTTTGGATTACTCACATGCATTTGTACAACCTACATATTAAATAAAGCATAAACATTCAAAAATAAACAATCCAATGTATTTTTTAATTTAGTGCAAACTCATATCTGTAATGTCATTACCAGTTGTTCAAACCATTTCGGGAACTCATCTTCATGTTTCTAGTCTATATCATTTACTCCTAGTGCACCTTCAATTGACATCAATGTTCCCAACATGGACTTACAGATATTTTTCTCAATATGCATAACATCAAGACTACGCCGCAATTTTAACGTCGACTAGCAGGGGAGTTTGAAAAATATACTCTTTTTTATCGAATTCAACTCATTTGCATTTCATTTCCTCTTCCGTTATTTTTTACTAAAATCATTAGTTTTGACATCTACAAATTGTGCAAGTACATATCCGCCAAAAAAATATGGTAGAGGGTGCCCTTATTCAATAGTGTCATCAAACATCCTAACATTTCCACGCCATCTATAATCACTAGGTAAAAATTGAGGATGACCGATGAAGCATAGTTTCCTCTCATATGTATGTCTTTCTATTGGATATGTTTGTTACAAGTTGGATATGCTATTTTCCCCTTAGTACTCTAACCTGACCAGTTTTCATAAGAAGGAAAATATTTATTGTCCATAACACGACATCATACATCTTAAACGACTTGCCTGTTGACGAATCAAATGTTATGATCCCATTCTCCCACAAATCTTTCAATTCTACAATCAGTGGTTGTAAGTGTATGTTTATATCATATCCCGGTGATCTCGGACCTAGAATAATCAAACTCATCATGAAATATAGATCTTCTATACACTTCTATTTTGGTAGATTATACAACATAAGTACAACTAGTCAAGTACTATGACTAGTACTTATGTTTTTCCAAACAGATTAAATCCATCTGTTGTCAACCCAAGTCACACATTACGAGATTCTTCAGTAAACCATGGGTGTTCCAAATCAAATTCCGTCCAACCTTGATAGTCCGTAGGATATAACAAAACATTATCATTCCTAACTCTAGAGGATAAGTGTCATGTCATGTCCACAATTGTTGAACGTGACATAAATAACCGTTGTAATCTACTTACCAATTGAAAGTGGCGTACAACCGTTCGCGGCACATTTTGCTTCTCAGTTGTCCATCTTGATTCATGGCAAATGGGACACTCATTCAATTGCTTATTCTCTCGCCAAAATAATACACAATCAATCTTACACTCATGTATTACGTTGTAGTCAAACTCGAGTCCTCTTTTCAACTATTTTGCTTCATAGAAGTTGGGGTTAAAATATTGTCTAATAGAAGTACCTCTTTAAATTACTCAAAGAAAATATTGATAGCTTTAATAGATATTCGGCACATGTATTTTATATAAAGCAGTCTAATTCTCAATGACAACTTGCTTTGCCTTCTACATCGTGGATATAACTCACGTTGTGAATCATTTCCCAAGTGTGTAAAAGTGTTACGGCATGAATCATTTAAATTTGATGCATCTGTATCACCTTCATCCATAAACATTCCTATACCAATGTCATCTAACATTTGCTCCATATCCTCTTCGTATTTATCACCAACAACATTTGGATATACATCTTTATCAATGTCTTTTTCCTTGTGTCAAGACTCGAATGACGTTAGATATGGCTCTCCGTGTAAGACCCAGTCAGTATAACCTTGGTCAATACCTTTGACAAGCAAATGCTCTCTCACCAAATCTATCTTACGAAAACACAAATTCTTGCATTGTCGGCATGGGCATCTAATACAACCGTCACTATCATTTAAACAGGTTGTGAAGTCCAAAAATTTCTTAACATCTTTAGCATATCTGTTGTAATTCTCACCCAACCAATTTCTAATTCGCATCCAACTCTTATCCATGTCTAATACCCTATTACAAACAGTCACATGCATCAACAAGCAACCATTTATCTAACATATTGTGCAATTTCTTCCTTTCACCGGGTAGTTGGTCTTATCCCATTCGGAATTGTAAGATATTAATCACTAAGCTACCAACTATTATCCATCACATCCAACGAAATTTTAGCGAAATTTCCACATAGTTCTCTAAATATACTCGTTTGGTCATGTGCAGCGAGAAGTAATACGTCGATGCACTATAACCAAAACTGCATATCCATAGAACAATATTGAAAGACTACCAAAATCATGATGTCGGACACAACAAATACAGTTCAATAGTTTGTGATAATGATATTACAATCCCAAACTCTCCACTCTAGACAATTTAAAAGTTATCAATCAACTATTCAATAGGATTGATAACGCTCGAATGGGTCTAAGGATTATTTTGATGTGATATACAAGATACGATAATATCACACGACAACTGTAACGACCCAATTCAATATTATTAGGGATAATTACAGATATTTTATTAGGTTTGATAATTAGGTTATGTTTTCGGTTAATATTTTTATGGATGAAGTAGGATTAAATTTTTTTTTATTAAGTTGAGATATGTTTTAAGATAGGTTTTAAGATAGTTTTTGTTTTTTTTTTTGAATTTCCTCCCCTATCCCGTGCGTGTATTCCTAGGTTGGAACTCTAGTTTGAATAAGATTCTTAGATCAAAACCAACTCCCAACCCCAACTTTATTCAATCTCATTATCACTCATGATATCCAATCTATAAAATTTATCCCAGACTCCCAGAAATAAACAAAAACAAATATGGAGAAAGCTGGAACTCACTCTCGCAAGACACCCCTTTCACGATCGCAGCCAAGTTGTTGCATGAGAACATCCGCCACACGTGAAGTGCAGCAAAAGGCGTAGGTTAGTGCCATCGGCCACGACAATCACCAGGCATGTCCCGCAGCCTAGCCACCCCGTGCCATAGGAAGCTCCTTCACTTCTCCTCCCTTAGCCCTGTAGCACGCCGAAAACCACCCACCATCCTCTCCTCCCTTATAGCTTACGACCTCCACTCAGTGGCTACCACCGCATTCCCTCAAACCAACAAATGCTCAAGCAGCTCCATCTACTGTGAACTACCAAGGAAAATAGACCCACGCACCCACACGTCACCAACCACTGCCCTTCCTCCTTCATAGCCCACGACCAAATGGAAACAAGTGATATACAAGAAGCCGAGCATCCCCTATTTTAGCCCCACAAAATAGAGCACCCAAACTAGCCACCTCCTCCACACCGTTGTTGCGTAGCTACATCGAGAACCACCAAGACGAAGCCCAATTGTGACCCAACTCACCGACACACAAACAAGCCCTATTTTCATACCCAAAGACAGAGCAAAGCATGTCCAACAGCTCCTCCATGCATCCTTCCTCAGCCATAGATAACGGAAACCACCACCGTGCTGAAACTACCCTTAAGCCTCTCTCTCCATGTTATCTCTCTGCCCTTGTTAGTTTCTCTTCCTCCCAACGTCAAACACTAGTCTTACGTTAGACTCTCTCTGAAGCTTTCGGTTTCTCTCTTTGTCTCTCTAACCAGTGCCAAGCCCTCTAGCCATCGACGAATCACCTAGAGCCCATCGTAAGCCATAGACGTCCAAATCTCCTCTGTAAGTGATCTCTCTCTCTCTCTCTCTCTCTCTGTGATAAAAAGTAGTACGCCCCTCCCTTGTGTGATCAACATATTAAGTCCCATGGCTTTAATATATGGTTGGAGTAATTACATACTTACGTAGTGTACTGAATAGGTAATATAGACTTATTATTAATGGACGGATAGATTTATGTGTTGGGTGTAATGGGATATATAAATATATAAATATATATATGCATATTGAATTAAGAGAAATACACACAAAAGGTTGACTATATTAGGAAAATTGACCAAACGTCGAGAAATTTAAGTGGGACATATAAACTCTAGATATACAAAATTGATGTCAATATTATGGAGTCAATGTGATTTTAGAGTTAAGAAGGACCAAGATTAATGGAAATATAGGTTAAGTTAGCAATTTAGGTTTTGATTACGAAATACGTGTTAAGTTAGAAATTGACTTCAGTTACATGTATTTTATAGGTAATCAGTCCCGCCCCAAAAATATTGGATTAGCACTACGATGTAAGCAACATGATCATACATTTACAGGTATGTACGATAAACGACATATCTTTTATAAAAATATTATGCTTCACCCTCCATTGGAAGCCCTTTTTACATACCCAAGTCATGAAAAAATTATGAAAAATCCATGATTTTACGTGAAGGATTATGCATTAAATTATTTATGAAACTTCATATTTTATGAAAGGAGTTATACGTTAAAGATTTATGAAAAGTCATGATTTTTGGTGAGAGTTATGCATTAAAATAACTTATAAAAAGCCATGCATGATTTTAGGTGAAGATTTATGCATTAAAATATTTATGAAAGTCATGATTTTATGTGAAGGTTTATGTATTAAAATATTTATGAAAAGTTATGAATTTATGTGAGGAGTCATGTATCACGACATGTTATGAAGAAATGTGATTTCTTTTGAAATCTATGAGATGACAAGTATGCAAGTATGATTATGATGAAATATGAATGATATGATATGTAACAACTGATGTTATGATATGAAGATGGTATCCAAGATGTCTTCCTTATGTATAGATTCCACAACCTGTAGTCATGAGCGAAATCAAAATATAATTAGATTTGCTAACCCTAAGTCACGGGGGTCAACAGTGGGTACTGGCTTATAATAAGTGAAAGATAAGCTCATGTTCATGTTTTTTACATATGTATTTATAAGTATATATATTTTCAAGAAAAACCTATGTTTATTCTGTTTACTGTATGATGTGTTACTTATTGAGTATTCGACTCATTTTTATGTTTTTAAACTACCTAGGTGATGACATTTATGAGGATGGGACTGCAGGACAGGACTTGACCCAGGAAGGCGGGGCAGAGGCCTAGATAGTTTATGTCATGTTTAGATTATGATTTCAGGTTTAAATAAATTATTTTCATAAGCACATGAGACTTTAGTATTTTTAAAATAAGTTCTTCCGCAAACTCTATTTTGGATCTTAAGTATTTAATAAAGTTTATTTTATTTATGAAATCTTTCGCATCTGGTGCATCATTTAGAATGAAAAATTTTTAAATTTAAGTTTAGTAGTACACCGGTTCTCCGAAAAATTTTAAAATGGCTTTATTGGAAAGTAGTGTGTTACAACAACAATGCAAGATAAGAGAATATAATTATAAAATACAACAAAATGTATTTTAAGTATTATATATTTTTATTATTGTTTTATACTATTTTCATATTCAATATTAAGTGTTTTTTAAGAATATTCTCATTTTAACTATTTTAATTAAATATGTTAAGAGTTTTTTAATATTTGTTTTTAATATTATTAAGTTTAGTATTTTTTAAGTATTATTTATAATTCAAATATTATTTATAATTTAAGTATTATTTATTTTTTAAGTATTAGTTATAATTTTTTCCAATTAATTATTTTTTGATACTATTCTTATTTTAAGTATATTTTTACTATTGTCTTATACTATTTTCATATTAAATATTAAGTATTTTTTATGACTATTCTCATTCTAACTATTCTAATTAAATATGTTAAGAGTTTTTTAATATTTGTTTTACTATTCTTATGTTTAGTATTTTTTAAGTATTATTTATAATTTAAGTATTATAGTTTTTTCATTAATTGTTTTTAAGTATTATTTTAATTTAATTATTAATTATTTTTTAAATATTATTTATAATTTTTTCATTCTGCATATATAAGTTAGGAGTACAAATTTGAACGTGTAGAAGTCTATGCGAATAGGAAAAACTGTTCGAACGGAAAATTATATTATTCGAACGGTTGCAACACAGAACCCAGACGTGAAACAAAGACAAAACACAGGCTTAAAAATCAACTCACAACATCAGAAATCAATTCACAATAGAGATAAACACACAAATGCATCATTTATATATACAAAACAGGAACATACCTTCAAAGAATTTGTGTGCAACTCCAAACACTTCAATAAACACCTACACAATACATATATAAACTATAAAATCAATATAATGAATAAAATTAATTAATGTATAACTATGTTTAACAAAAACTATACGTTTAACCAATACAAGTGTGCAACCCTTTTTGTAATGTGCATAGAATGAAGGATTGCTGGAAGAAAATGAAGAATTGTGTTGGATTTTGGAGAGAAACTTTTGACTGTGCGTTGGGTTGAAGGAGAAAAATTATGAAATGAGGGACTGGCAGCGGCCAGAAGGCTTTAAAGGAGAGTGAGCTTTTGAACTTATTACGATGAAAATCTTTCATGGTAATAAGTTCCCTTGCACGAAACGATGTCGTGCTATTTAATGCGCAACTTATTACAGCAGAATAAGCTATCACCTAGGTGACCTCTTATGTCAGTAAGCGTTCAAACGACAATATTTGGTAGTCGAACGTGAAAAATTCATTGAGCGCCAAACGTTTCCCACTTGCAAAATTTTCGCAGAAGCATTCGAACGTTTTTTCGCGTGTAAATGTTTCATGGGAGTCCCTCCAAACGGTTCGACTGTACTTCTTTATGGCAAACACTTGAATATTTACATGCCGTTTGAACGGTTATGAGAGATATTGAAGTATGCTATAATAATTATAGTTACACTAAAATGATTAGTACTAGTATATAGTATTATTAATATAATGTATATAATATAATGTATATTAATCTTAAGTGTACATTATAGTTATATTATAGCATGTTATCGTTATATGTAATATAGTATACTATATATTATAGTTATACTATAATGATTAGTATTAGTATATAGTATATAGCAATCTTAAGTGTTAGTAATCTATAGTATTACTAAGAATATAGTATTATTATATTAATATATAGTATTACTAACAATATAGTATTAGTACCACTATAGTCTTACTAACATTATAGTCTATAGTATTACTAACGCTAATATAGTGTACGTTAGTCTTTTTGTTTTTTAGAAAAACATATTGCATTTATTAATAACGAACATTACAAACTGGAACTGAAACATACATTACAAGCAAGCTACAATATTAATAGCTCCTTAGTACACTCCTGTGACTGACAGGGTCTAGTCCAAGCTGCAAACCTCTACAGATCTAAAATTTGAGAGACAACACAACTTTACCCAAGACAGAGTTAATCAAACCCCATACTCCGTCTTAGATAAAGTTAACCAAATCCCACCCTTTGTCTAAGATGGAGTTGAGGACACACTCTACAGACGAAAGTCCAAAAGATTATGTGTTTTTATATTTTTATTTTTCTAAAAACAAAAGACATTATAGAAATTAAAAAAAAAGGAAAATAATGGATTATGTCTTGAAAAACTATAGATCCGCATTTTCAACATTGGAGGAAAAAATAACACAAACAGCGGTTGTGATGGTGTGTGAGAGCCATGCACCACCCTGGAGGTATGGCGTACAGTCAAGTCTGAAATAGTTGGTGGTCCTAGAGCCAGAAAGGCCTCATGTGGCGGTAGAAGGGCACCCTGAGTGGTGGCGCGTGAAATACACATGCTTGCCTGAAGAATCGGCGCGTTGGGAAGCCTGTGGTAGGGAACGTGCCGGTCGCTGGACGTTAGAGAGTAGCAAATCGGCCTTCCTCCATACTTAGCTCTGAAAAACACCCAGAAATGAAAAAGAAAAGGAGAAACTAGTGATGAGATGAAGGAGAGATGAGCGAGGGAAGAGCCGAAGCTCCTTCCCCTCCGTTCCTGATCTGGGGGGTTTCTAAAGAGAATGAGGAGTCTCTCTCTAAAAAACTAGGGCCGACCCTAGTGTACAATAATCTTAAGTGTACATTATAGTTATATTATAGCATATTATTGTTATATGTAATATAGTACACTATATATTATAGTTATACTATAATGATTAGTATTTGTATATAGTACATAGTAATTTTAAGTGTTAGTAATCTATAGTATTACTAACACTATAGTATTTTATTTTATTTTTGTTTTTGAAATAGATTTCTTTTCATTCAATGAAACTGAAGTTACAAATGTGATTTATCAATACATGACAAATCCAAACTTCAAGACAAACTACGCATTTGCTCTGGGGCACCCCCGCACACAAAATCCTTTGTGGCGAACATTGTCTTAACTTCTATAAAACTCTCTCTTAATAGAGAAGAGCGCTATGTAAAAACAGAACTAAGCGGACCCTATTCCAAGGAAGAGAAGCACTAGCACTATGGACACTAAGTCCTATAGACTATTTCAATTTTTATTTTACTAAAAGCAAAGGAAACAAAAACACATTAAAAAACACGTAAATCTACAAATAAAAACTAGGGCTTCATCTCATTCTCTGCCTACCGCCCCGTTCTACTATCTTTATTCTTTTTTTTTCTTTTTTTTTTCCTTTTACTATCTTCTACTTCTCCTTCCTACCTCTGCTCTCTCCCTAGCTCGTCCCCCTCTCTGTTACTGCAGCCCACCATGAGCACTGGCATGAACCCAGACGGCCACAACAGGCATCGGCTTCTAGCCCAAACGGCACGCACACCCAGCTCGCCAGCCTCCACTACGCAAAAACCTCCTGTGCACTAGCTCCGCCGCATGACACTAGTCGTAACAATGTCTGCCCCTCTCGACCAGCTCTTGCCCCAACTGCGTCCATTCTAGTCCTTCAAACTGACCTTTTGGTTCCACCACCCTGCTTCTCTCTCTTTCTCTTTTTTTTTTTTAGTTTTCCTCCTGCTATACTTGTGACCCCCTCCCTTTACTGTTTTTCTTCTTCCTCACGAACACCTACCAGCCGATGACCATCACACCAGGCGGCACTCATCACGAGCCCGACTATCGCACGACCTTTCGATTGCCACTGCACAGCCACCCATCGATGACCATCACGGCCACCCAAGCGGCTCTAGTAGGCTGCATCATCGACTTCCGCCCATCGATGACCATCACGACCACCAAGCGGCTCCAGCAGGCTGCATCCATCACGAGCACCGGCATCCATCGCACAGAGCATGAGCACCATCGCTCCAAACCCGATCGGCCCATCCAAAAACCTTCGAAACAATACATCAGGCAGCACTTCCAAACCCAGAGGATTTGTGGGTTTGTGATGGAGAATAGAGGCCTAAAAAAATGTTGAGAATGGATCACCTCCATTATTAGACCTAAAAAAATACAGAAAAGAGAACAAAATACCAACTAAAAACTGGAAAAGAAAACAAGAAGGGAGTGAGGGGGCAAGAGCTAAGCTCTCACCCCCTCAAGCTCGTTGATGCCAGGGGAGGTTTCTTTTTAGAGAGAAGGTGGAGATTCTCTCTCTTGTTCGGCTTTTTTTTTTTTTGGGGACTTTTATACTAACACTATAGTATTAGTAACACTATAGTCTATAGTATTACAACACTATTATTATTATATTAATATATAGTTATATTACTATATTATAACTATAGTTATATTAACTATATAGTTATATCTATATAGTATATAAATATTTACTATATAAGGCAAGGCATATCTCGTTCAATCAGTCTTCTCCCCATACACCCTCCTTCGAAGTGTTAGTTGAATACATACCAGTTTTACACTTCGGATGTACACATCGGATGTGCACACAGGTCATACATCTTTGGTTTAGAGTTTAGAGGCTGAGTCTGAAATATATACTATATAATTAGTTATACTATTATATCGTGATTGAGGGGCACCCCCGTTTGATATAGTTTATATAGTATAAAATTATAGAATATATCTTTATTATAGTTATATAGTATATATTATATAGTATATATTATAATATAATATATTATATATATTAGTTATATATAATATAGTATATAATGTTATAGTATATATTATAGTATAGTATATAATACTATATAATATATATTATATAACTATTAATATATATTAGTATAGTCTGTATAACTATATTATATTTGAAATGAGTTCTAAAAAACAAAAACAAAATGCAATATGCAAATTGAGGGGCACTAACGTCCAAACTCCTATATACCTTGTTCGAACTCCCAATCGAATAGAAAACCATTCGAATAAAGGAATTTAATGATCGAACGTATGTTGGAAAGCTGCTACCATTGACCATCAATACAACTATTCAGAAGGTACAATTTTTCCTCCGTTTAAATGTATTTTTTTGGTTATTTTCATTTAGTTTAAATATAAAATAGAAAAATCATATAATTTATAAATTTAGTATTCTAAGGCTAGAATATACAAGGTAGGGTTGCTTCTATGCACATTCTGGCCTTGTATGTGTAGAATTTGTAGAAGAAATGAATTTCGTTTCGTTTCAATTGCCATTGAGTCGACTCAGGCATTGTTGAGTTCGATCTAGATTCCGTTTGAACGTAGTTTAAACACGTTCGAACGGTTAGAACTCAAGGGTTAGAATCTCAAATAGTTAGGATATTGTTCGACAATCTATTAAGATGGCATTTGAATGCATTCGAACGTATTACTAACAAGTTTTAATTTCAAACAGTTGGAAAACCGTTTGAACATTTTTGTTTTCGTTCGAATGTATGTAACGTTGTGCGAACGATTAATTTAAATTGCATTGTGGCATTCAAACGCCTTGTAATTCCATCGAATGCTTACGAGTAAAACAATTTTAAATTATTTTAGTCATTATATAATTTTGTCACTGTTTTATATTTGATATTTTATAACTAATTTCTTAACTTTGTTATTTAAATTTTTGGTTGAAAATGTCTTATATGGGAATGAAGCGTAGCAAATCAAGACCGGAAACTTCCTCTAGTACTAGTGGTGATACATTTACAGGTTGGACAGTGTTGTTGTTGCACTGAGTGAAGATCTCTTACTTTTAGGATCTTCTTTGGGAGGGGCATTCCTTGGCTTCCGTCTTCGTGGCGCATGGTTGGACATTGATTCTAGACCATTGGGATAAGGCGTTCCACCTCATGTCATACATCGACATTGTCATTGAGTTTTATAGAGTGCTCAGTGGCTCCAGTCAAGATACTGATGATGCATACCCGATCACTGTACTGGGAGCAACATTTATATTTTTAGCAGATAGACTTGTTGATTTCAGCGACATCCAACGTTTAGAGACTGCATATCCGAACGTGGCATCCAGGGAGCCTACAGCCGATGGAAAGACAGCTTAGGATGAGGGCTCTGATAGAGATGAGATCAATACCCTCACGGATTATGAGGTTAGACAATTAGTTGTTGGTCCAGATGCTCCTCCCTATGATTGGTTGAAGTTTATGATACGCGTCACTCGTATGGTGCCTATCAACCTAATGGGCTATATATTCAATAGGATTCAATCAAAGGCTTCCTACGTTATGACAGATATTTTGCCTTCTGGGATCCTTATCACAAGATTTCTACTACAGGCCGGGGTCTTGCTAGATATTGCCGAATGTGTCCGGGAGCTGATTGGACCGATCAACTCCTCCACCTTGTCATGGAGAATAGGGTACTAGAGACTTCTTCATTGTGCTCCTAGGGATGAGCCGGTTGATACTCAGGCCGGAGCTGCACTCCCGACAAATGATGGTGTATCGGCCAATGAGACATCTACACAGCCTGAGGCATTACACATTATTACTCTTGACCAGATTGCTAATATAGTGCATGCAGAGATCCACACATAGACTTCAGAGATGGTCGTTGTAGTGCGTATGGAGATTCGGACTGCCTTCTCCAACTTACGTACAGAGATTACTGCTACCATTTCTAAGTTACGTAGGGAGATTGATCTCGTGTCTGAGATTCAGGTCACGATCTGTACTCGACTAACACAGCTAGAGACACGCCTAGCTTCAGTCAAGGATGTGTGCAGAGAGTTAGGATCTTACTATTTTGTATTTTTAATTTATATTTTCTTCTATTTTGGGTATGGGCAATATTTGGTGTTTGGTAAATTTAATTAATTATGAACTAAATATTTGTTTTATAAATTAATTGTTGATTTCTATTATATATTCTTTAATTAAAATTAATGTTAGCATTCGAACAACGCATATACCATTCGAACGATTCGAATGCTGTTATCCACATTCGAACATTGATGATCTACATGTTCGAATGAAAAATCAATTTCCTGCGCTTAACCCACCAATTTCTTTACCATGTTCGAACTGTCATTTTATTAGGGACGAAATTTATTGTCCCTACATATATTGTTCGAATGTATTCGAACGGCCAACATGTTTCAATCTTTTTTTGGAACGAACTTTGAATTTCGTCCCTACATCTCATTTTACAATTTTCATTTCGTTCTAAACAAAAATCGTCCCAAAAACCAAATTTTGTTGCAGTGAATGTGCGTTTTTTTGTCAAAGCATGAACTTTAAAAATAGAATGATTCTTTTAAAAGAAGTTGCAACTAGTAGAGCAGGAAGCATTAACACACTGTTAAGTTAAGCATTATAATCCTTGTACCTCAACATATGCTATGGGGTATATTAAAACACTGCATTATGTTGAATGGAAGTCCCTATGCATTCTTCATTCTATCTACAGGACTAACCATGCACGTTGTCACCCTTCTTGTTTGTTATAAACATGAAGGTGCTAACACGCATAATAATGAGTCATTTATTGAAGAAGCAAAACGATCCGTGAGAGGGCAACTTTCAAAGTGATAATAAAATTACGGATTCTTGAGTAAGGTATTTTTGGGGGTCTCATTAATCATGCATCCGACTGGATCATGTTTTCTTTTAATGTACCAGAGGAATACACAAATGCTAAAAAATAAAGGAATCTCACATTGCTCAATTTCTTATCAAAACGTGGCACGTACATATGTTTTAATAATTTGAATATTATAATGTACAAATGCATATGCAGAAGACGGCTTATCTGCAGATAGACACGTACATTATTCAATGTCATTGTTATAATACTGCGGTTGGTCCTCCTATATTCTAGAGCCTTCGTAATCACAGCTTTTATTCCAAAGCAAAAATGTCAAATCCCTTTTAGACTATAGCTTAGCCCCAACATATATTATAGCCAACATGAGATGAGATCAAATTAGAGAGGAGTCACCGTCCTCCGTTTACTTGTAATTTAATCATATTTGACTTTAAATTAAGGCCTTCAATTCTCATGTATATAATACTAATATCACACATATTTGAACCTTGAAATATATAATATAAAAGGTTATCGTTGAAGATTGGATTGAGATAGGAAGTCCATGTCGTATTCAGATAATATTTTAGAAGCTTGAACGATATAATATAAAAATAAAAATCGACCGCCTTTCATTGTTAACAAAATAAAATACACAAAATAATTGTTTCTTGAAAAATTCTATTTATAAGTCAGTGTGGATAATACACTTAATAAAATATTTTCTTGATATATTTTGATTTAAAATAGAAATTTTAAAATTTGAATTTTACAAATTAAATCTTACCATATAAATTATGTGTTCTACACGAGCTTCAAAATAGAATAACTCTTTATTTCAGAGAAGAAGACGAAGAAAACGAAGAAGAAGAGAAGGGAGGAGAGGAGAGGTTCATCGAAGAAGAATAAGATAAGAGGGTTAGAATTATGGCGTTTTATATCTATATATATTTATATATATGGGTGGGGCAGGAGGGAGGGTGGATATCCTACTTGCACTCCACCCTGTAAACCGGACGGATTTTTCACCCAACCCTAGTGGTACCGAGAAGGCTGGGTGACAAGCCCCCTATGACGTCTCGAGTCTTGCTTATGAATTGACGGAAGCTGTAACGTCGGGATGTTAGTCTCTCCTGGGTCATACACCCCTTGCACAATGTGATAATAAGTGTGTTCTCCCATGCTCCTTGAATGCATACAGTTAATTCATAGCTAAAAAATAAAAAGGACAATCATTTAAAATTAATTAACAATACCAAAAATATTTAAACACTTCACAATGTTAATATCCACAAGCCAATTGTCCCCAAAACAAAAGCGAAGAATATTACAGTAGTCATCTGTTCTTTATATAGCCAAAATGCAATAAGTTAATGACATGGGGAAAGGTCTCAATCCTTCCTAACACTTAATGCCCTTCATAGGAGACACTTTGAGGTATACTCAATCACCTTACTCGAAGGATAAGTTTCTCCTTCTTGTATCAGCGTAACTCTCTGACATCTCTGAGCTGCTCCCATCTTGTCTAGTATAATCTTGACTTGGTCCTTCATCTCCTTAACTAGCTCTAGTCTGAAGATCTTGCTTTCACCAATTCCATCCCAGTCTAGAGGTGACCTAAACTTCCTCCAGTTTAGGACTTCACACGGTGCCATTTGAATAGTCGCTAGGAAGCAATTATTATAGGCAAACTCTATTAGGGGTAGGTGATTCTCCCAATTGCCCTTGAACTCAAGTGCGCAATCTCCTAACATATCTTTAAAAGTCTAAAGGGTCCACTCCGATTGACCATCTATTTGAGGGTGATACGTGCTACTGAACCTTAGCTTGTGCCGATCGTAGCTTGTAAGCTCTTCCAAAAATGCAGAGTGAACCATGGGTCTAAATAGATAAATAATCTTGGTTACTCCGTGCAACCTGACTATTTCCTTCACATATAGCCGGGTCAACTTCTCCAATGTGTCTGTAGTGGTGACTAGTAAAAAATTGGCACTCTTGGTCTATCAATCTATGATTACCCAAATCAAACTCTTTCCACTTGGAGTTCTTGGTAAGCCGACTACAAAGCCTATGGCAATATAGTCTCATTTCCATTTAGGGATCGGTAAAGGGTGTAGGTTTCTAGTGGGTCCTAGATACTCTGCTTTTAGTTGTCGATAGGTGGTGCACCTTGCTTAAGTATGAATATTGTATTGTCTTGACCTCCTATAGAAAGGTTGGTCTAGGAAGCCTAGACAATCCAAAACATAACTCTAATAAATTTAAGTTATAATTATAAATTTTTATTTATAATTTAAATTATATTATAATTTAGGTCAAAAAAATATTTTTAGACTCAAAAATAATTTTTTAGACCCAATAAGTTAACCTAGGCGGGAGGCGGGGCGGATGACATTTTTTACCCCTCCCCCCATCTCCTGAGAGAGGGGGGTGGAGTTGAAAATACCATCCTCGCATGGTGCGGAGCGAGGTGCTAGGATGGATACTGGCCCGCATGCCAGTAGCACCCCTAAATCCGACCACACAAAAACTTACTTCAACCATTAAACAAACCGTGAATGGGTGTTCACAGGGGCGGCTAATAGGATAGGCAGCCTTGGCAGATGCCTAAGGCCCCTATTCCTTATCTCCAAAAATATTAAATAATTCTTTTTAAATAATTTTTAAGGCAAAAAAAATCAATTATTTGAAATCTGCCATGTGCATTGCTTAAAGAAGAGTGAAAGCTTTTATTGCATTGGAAGGAGGAAAAGTTGACTTCATATGATTGATTTATTGGAAATTTAAAAAAATTAAAGAAAGTAACTTTCATTGGTCCAGCACTTAATAGAGAATTTTTGTCAATTTATTAAGGGAGTAGATCACACCTATTGTTTGAAAAAAAATTTGGGGAGAAACCACTATAGTGGGAGCAGCCACTGCACACCTTGACACAAGTAAAATGATGAAAAACACCTCCCTATAATATTCATCTCTCAAATTCAAAATTATTATGGACTGAGAGAGCTGATGAGGGAGAGAGGGGATATGAGAGAGAGAGTCGAGGAGAGAGACCGAGATGAGAGAGAGAGTCAATGAGGGATGAGAGAGAGATCTGATGAGCGAGAGAGTCAAGATGAGAGAGAGAAATGATGAGAGAGAGAGATGATGGGATGAGAGAGAGTAGGAGAGAGAGACGATGAGAGAGAAAGAGCTGATGAGAGAGAAAGGGCCGCTGATGAGAGAGAGAGTTGATGCAAGAGACAATGGCGAGAGAGAGAAGCTGTCTGGTGCAAAAAAAAAAAAAGAAAGAAAGAAAGCATGGACCAGAAGCATCCACGTAGTGTGTGCATTGTGTGCACCACTACAGTGGATGCTATATAGAATGACTGGTTGTTTCGTTTTCCGACACATAAAACATTTATTTAGTCAATAAAAATGAACACTGGAAGGACTGCAGATCTCATAGCAACAGGATTGATATGCTCACCTAACTTTTAGAATAAATAGTTGATCCTAGGGACGAGAATACTCTCTCTGGTTTTTAAGCTTTCTTACTTATTTACTACACTCCAAAAACAGTTACTGACTTTGGCATCGGAGGCCCCCCAACCCCTAGATCGCCCTCTCAAAGTTGCATACATTTCTCTTTTTGTAGGGTCCGTTGTGAAGACCTAAATTGTTAGAGCCTGTACCAAGGGTGTGCGAAACCGACATCAACAGTGGCACCGTCTGTGGGATCGCAATAGCTCTTGCTTGTCCTTATCATGCCTGCGACAACCCATTCTGAACAACTCAGAAGAAACGTGGGGGAAGCCATGGAAGCAACGTTGAAAGCCATGGAAGACTGGGTGACAAAACCAACTAGCGAGGTGGAAACACTCCGTAAGGAGAATGCTGAACTTAAGAATCCCCTAAATGACCAGGAAGGCAGGGAGAACAATGACACTGAGCAAGTGGGGTCTCGAAATAGGTAAGTGGGGCCAAAGAAGGAAAATGAGTAAAACACATGTAGGACAACCTCCGCAGCCTCAAGGGGAAATACGAGGAGATAGCAAGGAAGGTGGGTACGTTGTCAACGATGGACCAGCTGCTCACAAGCACAAGTTTGCCTTATACTGAAGAAGTAATGGCATTCCCTTTGCCACCGAAGTTCAGAATCCCCGTCATGGAGATGTATGAGGGGAACAGGGACCCTCTTCGAGCACCTGGAAACCTTCAAGGCTCACATGACGCTGCATGGCTTCCAAGGGGAAATCGCTTGCAGGGCGTTCCCGCTGACCCTGAAGGGGCCTACACATGCATGGTTCCAGTCACTATCACCTAAGTCAGTAGACAGTTTTAGTGAGTTAGCCAAGTTGTTCTTAACCTAGTTCATGTCCAGTCGAAGGAGGTGGCGGCTGGCCGCATACCTCCACACTATCAAACAGACGGAGGATGAGAGCCTGAAATCCTACCTATCCAGGTTCAACAAGGAGAGCATGATGAGAAAATCACCCTAGTGGCACTTCTAGAAGGTGTCTGCCGCATTCCTAGTTAATGGCGGAATTGGCCAAATAGACTAACGCTGACAGCTTCATGAACGCTAAAGACACCCTCCGAGCGTTAACCGAACTGCGAAGGAAGGAAATAGAGCACGCAGGAGAAAGGGACACGAGCGAGATACAACCAGCCCACATTCATCACTCAAGGGGAGGACGACTGGGGAGCCATGTGCCGATACTGCACATACCATCGATCCACCTCACACAACACCGAGGATTGCAGCTCCTTAGAAGGAAGGAAGGAAAATTTGGAGCAACAAAGGCACCCCTACTCCCCGGTCAAAAGACGAGCGCAAGAGCCGAGGAGAAGATTGAGGGAAAGGAGCCGGGATCGGGATGACCAGGTTCGACAAGAGAACAACCCTCAAAGGCTGGAGATAGGGGAGGCATCGCCAAATCCCCCTGGTCAACACCAAGACAGCAGCCCCTTCTTAGGGAGATTCGAACCATAACATGAGGGTTCACGAGTGGGGGCATCACCTCGCTAGGATAAAAGGCGCACATCAAGTGGGCCCGATACCATGAGGTGTTCTCGACTGAGTATCACCCAGCCAAGCAATGAAGGGGTAACCCCGCCCATGTGATCTCGTTCACGGAGGCTAATGAGAAAGGGGTCCTGTACCCCACGATGACACCCTGGTAGTCACCATGCTTATCGCCAACTTCACCACCCACAGAATCCTCATGACAACGGAAGCTCCACGGACATACTGTTCTGGGAAGCTTTCGTCAAGATGGGTATCGAAACCACCCAGCTGTTGGCCGTCCCCATACCCTTGAAAGGCTTCTCCGGGGGCATCGTCTGGTTGGTGGGGACCGTCACCTTCTCTGTCTTGGTGGGAAGTACCACATGCAAGGCTCTCGTCATGGTCAACTTCCTGGTGGTAAAAGCTCCATCGGCCTACAACTCCATCATAGGAAGACCCACCCTCAACTGCTTAAGGGCCGTCATGTCAACTTACCAACTCAAAATGAAATTCGCAACTACCCAAGGGGTGAGAGAAGTCCGAGGGGAGTAAGTTTCAGCAAAGGAGTGCAATGTGCAAGAGCTGAAACAAAAAGATGAGCAGCCCACCTTGGACTATGCCAAGGGGAAAAAATAGGCTGGGCATCGCTGGAAAAACAACGACAGGCCTCCATTGGCAATTCGCCTTGCGTAGTTTCTACGGGGGAGGGATGACACGACGTTGTGAAGAAAAAGACGGATAACTACTTCCCCAGAATAAGAGCCTGGGCCTTTTAAATTTTGTAATGACACTACCTTGAACTAGTATATTTCTTCTTACTTAATAATACAACTTTTCAGGAAAATTCAGAACATCGGTTCTATGTTCTCACCTTAAAAGTACGGCACCAACAAATAGAAACAAAGTGAGGCTAACAAGACACACAACGACAAGGTAATCAACAGCTTACCTTCTCGTGGGTTCCCATACTGAAAGGTAGGCCTGAGTGTTGTCTTGTCCCTCCCGTGAGGGAGAGCAGGTCAGCCAATGGCGTCCTGAAAACAAAACATACCTTCTTTGTGGACGTCAATAGCTGAGTGCAGGCTCAGTAACAAATTGGAAGAAAACTTACCTCCCCACGGGATGCCATAGGGAAAAGTCAGCCCAAGGGTGGCCTTATCCCTCCTGTATAGGAGAGTGGGACCAGCACACGGCCCTCCTGAATACATTACCCCAACCCCTGTCACAAAGAAGAATGGGATCAATGCTAGCCAGACCCAACACCTACCTTCCCAGTGATATCAACAAGCGGGAGTAGGTACAATAAAAAACTGCCAGAAAACTTACCTCCCAAAGGTGACCTTTGTTTCTATAGGTACAATAAAAAACTTGCCAGACACTATGGGGAAAAGTTGACCCAAAGGTGGCCTTATCCTTCCCATGAAGGAGAGCGGGATTGGCATACGACCCTCTCTAATACTTACTCGTCCTCCACTACGAGTGAAGAGCGAGTCTAGCGCCAGCCTATTTCAAAGCATTACCCGTCCCTGTGATGTCAACGAGCGGGAGTGAGTCCAGTAACAAACTGCCCTAACAACCTACCTCATCGCAGGATACTATAGGGAAAGGTCAGCCCAAGGGTGGCCTTATCTCTCTTGTAGAGGAGAGTGAGACTAGCACACAATCCTCCAGAATTAATTACCCCGACTCCTATCATAGTCAAGGAGCGGACTGCTCCACTGGCAGTACGAAAAAGTTACCTCCTTAGGGAAACAAAAGGGGCAGGCTAGCTTGAGGTAGCTTGACCCCTCCCCAATGGAGTGCGAGTTTGAGTCTTACGACTACCCGAAGAAAGGAAGCTCTACAAAAAAGAAGCAAAGTGCCGAGAAAAGAAGCTGCACAAAGCGTCAGCAAGCAAAGAACATAGGGAGAAGGTACAGTCGGGTACACATATTTACTTTATTACTTAATGCAGGTTACAAAAAAAGGAGAGTAGCGGCAATGAAAGCACGGAAACAATGCGAAAAGGAAAATATGGAAGCGGCACAATAAGTAAGGCGCAGAAACAACACTGAGGGGAAAACTGGAAACAATATGCGGGAAGTACACAGTCGAGCACACATAATCATTTTATTAAATTCACCACAATGCGAAAGGCAAGTTACATCTTGAAGTCAAATCACAAGGTAAAAATTACATCTCAAGGCCGCGTGAAACCACTAAACTACAAAGAATAATTCACATCGGGAAGCTTCTACATTCCAATGAACCGCTTGTAGTGCCATCTACTCCATGCATACATGTGTGAGAGAAAAGACTTTAGAAGGGTCCGAGACCACTAAGCCTACCAAGACCGACTCAATGGCCATGAGCAATGACTAAATAATCACAGAACCGATAGAGTCAACTCCACTAAGTGGGGACCACGACAAAAACTTCCCGGCCCCCCTCCCAAAAAAAAAAGACTAAAGTGGAGGGCAGGCCAAGAAGGTTGCCTTGTTCCACTTGCAAAAGAATGCAGACTGTGTAACAACCCGCTAGAAATTCATTGGTGGAATTTCTATTGACTTTAGGAACCTTGTGAAAACCATATAAGTTTTCACGAATCGACCAATCGCGCAGGTTTTAGTCTATCAACATAGTCAGTGTTATCACTCACTATGGTACTAGAAATATGAGTTTAATTATTTGAGATAGTTAGAAGTGTCAGAATGCGTTGTGGTCTACGTCATTAGACTCAGTTGATTATTTAGGATTTTATGGCGTATTAACCCATTTTCATAATTTCGGACGAAACACCTGTTTGAAACTGTGATTTTATTTTTAGGGGTACTTCGGGGTTGAATTTCGATAAACGATTTTCACTATAGGTTAATATGAATATTTAGGATTTTTCAGTATTAAGTTTATTATATGTTTTTTTGGAGTGAATAGTAACCTCAATAAGCGCACCAAGTGCAGTGTTTTCAAAATCACAGTGTAGAATGTCCAAATTAGGTTAGAGAGGTTTTATTTGGACACTTGGCAAGATTTTAGCCACACATAGTGAATAGTATTAGCCACTTGACTCATAGAGGAGCAATGAGTTGGATTATGAAGGAATCAAAATATGAGATCATGCCACTTAAGCGAAACGCTATTCTGTTTCATCTGATAAACCAATTTTGTGCCAGATCAAAGAGGGTTTCAACCCTAGTGAAACCCTAAATGGTTGGAATCTAATTGAAACCCCAAAAGCTTGGTTGAAATCGAAACCCTAAACGGTTTCCCCAAACCCTAAAGTTGGCCTCCAAATCCTTTTTAATCCGATTTCTAGCATTGTGTTTAATCACTTGATTAAATCACTTCCACATGCTATTAATTTCTAAAATTCTTGTTATGATATCATTATCCAACCTTTTAAACCTTGGAAATTTGATTGGGCCAAGAAAAATTGGATTTGGGCTTGATAGCATCTCAAACCCTAACCAAACCCTCTTTAAACCCCAAATTGAAGCCCACTTGGTTGAGGCCCACCATGACCCACGAATTTGGCCACCTTGGCAAAGCTTCTTGAAGAAGTTTCCTCCCCCACATGGCAGACCATCCACTGCCATTGGCTGCACCCAATAGTGCCTTGATGTGAAGGAGAAATCCACCCCATCAACCCCCTTATCTCACAGCTGCTGCAGGCAGTCTTTTCCCCTCTCTATTCTCCACTTTATGTCACATAGCCACCACTAATCAGGGGTCATTCAAGCCCATAACTTCACCCTCCAGAAGTATAGAGTCGTGCAAGGCACCCTTCATTTCATTTCATCACTTCTTCATCCCGTTCTTAGAGAGAAACTCAAAAGAGCTCTCTCGGGCAGATTTCTATGCCTTTTTGCGTGGAGCTTTTCAACCCTTTGTAGGTATTTTCGTATGATGACTCCTCATAAAAGTTGTTCGTCCTTGAGTTTAGTTTCCGTGGATATATTATTTGTCTCATTCCATTCTCATTTGATTGGTCAAAAGTATTTTTAACCATGGAAAGGTCATTCTAGGCTTGAAACTGGAGAGTATGTTATGTTTTGGAGTTTTTTACCAAGCTAATGGACATATCTTGGTCCGAAAAGTTTATGGAGTATTGTTAGAATGTGCTTACGAATGTTCATTGAGGTATTATTGCATGACTAAAGCTTTTGATGATAGATTTCCTTAGATCAAGAAACTTGAAAACTGGAAGTGGGAAAACAGTTTTTGTTTTGGGAAAGTTTGAATATTTCGTGGTTTAATCTTACTCCAAAGGCTTTGATATTTTTATGTGATGATTCTAAGTCTCTTATTGGAATGATAGGATGTTAGTTTGAAGATATTTAGTATTAGTTCCAAAGATATGATTTTTCTATGCAAGAGGATTTTTGTTAGGCCTAAGATTTGATGTTGTTGAGTTAGATTCATGTTTTATTGAGTTTTAGCCATGTGATTTTAAGTTTTATGGTTGGATCTTCTTTAGGACACATTCTTAAACCATGTGATGTTTTAGTTTGAAGATCACATGTCTTTAAGCAATGGATCAAGAGATTTATCAAAGCTAGTTTAGAGAAAAGTTTCTGTTTTTGGACTAAGTGTAAAACCAAAAATTCCAAGTGTTGTTTTGTGATTTTTGATGACTTTTGTTTGATGATTTAAAGTATGGTTTATCTTAGGATGATATTGTGAATATGTTAGAAGTAAGATTTGATTTTTTGGAATTCTTGGAGATGTTTTTATTAAGGTTAAAATTTGTGATTTAAGGGTTTGCTTTTATTAAAAAGTTTGGATCTTTTTACAAAAGGTTTGGTGTTGATTATTAGCTTTTTTTTAATGGATATTTTAAGTGTGTTTTAAACTCAGGATGGAAAGATATTTGCTGCAAAAATATTAGTTTAATCATGAGTTTTTAAAATTTGATGGAATTGCAACAAATCAAGGGAAATATAGCCAATGTAAGTTTCGGACCTATAGAGTTTTAACAGTTGTGTTTAGTTTTAATTTTTTTTCTAAGTTCATATTTGAGTTTAGGATAAATTTTACATGAGGAATGTAAATTTTGATAATTTTTGGGCTTAGGATGTGAAATCCTTAAGTTATGGGTAAAATGGTCATTTTCCCACATATAGAGGGTAAAATGGTAATTTTACTCTAAGTTATCTCTTTTCACATTTCTAATTGTTAGTAATTAAATTTTTAACTTTTAGAATACCCTCTTACAGCTCCTCATGTTTCGCGATTTATTCTCACAGAACGTGACGATCGAGGTAAGTTAGCTCTTAACTTACTATCAGTTTATTGTGTATGTGTGATGGGTAAGGGAACTACAATTATATTCGTATGTTGTTATATATGCCATGCCATGCTATGTCATTACATGTTTATCTGTACATGAATTATTCTGTCAAGAGATACTTATCTGTTACATAATATATTCTGTCACATGTTACTATCTATTGCAAGTATGTCACATTATATATGCCATCTGTTACATGTGTGTCATATCACGTAATATTTACAGTCACATATTGTGTCATGTTACAAAATATTATCTGTTACACGTATGCCATGTTATGAAATATTGTCTATTACGCTCATGTCCCAAAGTATGTCATGTCAGTCATCTTACGTTCATGTCACGTTACGCTATGTCAGGACTTCTGTCTTTTCGTATTCATGTCATCTTGTCTCAACAGTCTTGTTAAGTTATTCATGTCAATCACGACCCTAAGCGCTAGGATGGGATAATATCCTGGTGGAACTCCTTTGTTCACGCTGGAGTGTTTAAATAGGTGTGAAATTCCCTGGGTTGACGAAGTACAGTCAACAAGTTGCGAATGGGGCCTAACTAGCTGGTCACCGGAGCGCTCCAGGCACTAACGCCGATGGAGCCATACTTTATTTTACGCGTGTCCACAGCAAGTGTGGCGCGAACAATTCATGGGGCCACAACAACTGTAGAGCATACACTACGTGAGACACAGCAATTGTGACACGTAGAATACGTGGGGCCACAACAACTGTGGAGTACGTATTAACGCACTCACAGCTGGTATAGATACTTGTATTGTGATGCGGTAATCGGCAGGGACACACGGCTCAAGGGGACCCGTGTAGCACACATATGGTCATTTAAACGATAAGTCTATTGAATAAGATTTCAAGTTCATGTATTTCATGTTCAAGTCATGTTTCACATTATGTTATGTTCAAGTTTACGTACATGTCAAGTTTTATGTTTCAAGTTCACGTTTATGTTATGTTATGCTCAGGTTCATGTTATTTTCAAGTTCATGTTCAAATTATATATGTTCACATTCATACTATGTTTCAAGTCCATGTTCTATTCCGGGTTCACATTTATGCTATGTTGCTAGTCCATGTTGTGTTTTAAGTTTAGGTACATGTTATGTCATGTCAAGCTAAGTTTCAATTTCAGTTCAAGTTATGTCAGCTTACGTCATGTTCTGTCAAGTCACGTTATGCTTATTAGTTCATGCCATGTTATGTCAAGTTATGCTATGTTATTATTGATTTTGATTATGAATTCATGATTTTACTGCCATGCATGCATCATTAACCTTTGTGAAAGTTTCTTGTTAACTTGCTGAGATTTGTAATCAAATCTCACCGTGGTAGTCCCAACTACCATTCCTCCCGAATGGTAGGCGATGTGTCAGGATCAGAGCAGGGAGCAGACATTGGCAGACTGGAGGTGATTGACTAGTCGCAACGCGGAGTTTGTAGCCTCTATGGTTAGGTCTCTGGATAGTATTACGACATCGTTAGTCGAGTTACGCGAGTTACTCAACGAACTTGCCTGATAGTGTATTTGGGCAATATAAACATTGGAGTCTGGTTTCCCATGTTTTGAGATTACAGTCTACTAAGACCCGTACTGTAATCGTGGATGTTTTATTTGTTAAGTATGCATGGATTTCGCTTTAATTATTTGGGATATTATAAGTTTGGTGCATAGTATTGCTAAAAAAAAATTATCCGCTACGAGTGTTGCATAATGCTAGATGCATGTTAGGAATATTGCATCTTATATGTCATGAACGGGGGCAGGTAACCTTGTGTTGCATGTCCCGACACTTCGGATGTCCATCCGATCCCAAGTGGAATCTGGCGGCGTCACAGACTGGACCCTGGCCGCATGAAAAGCGAAGCCTCCACCAGTGGAATATTCCCCAGCAAAGTAGAGGATGCCAGTGGAGTAGACTGAGAGAAAACTAAGGCACAATCGGCACAACCACCAGAGTAACAACCACAACAATGACAATGTTCTAGGGGCTATTATCTGCAGAGGAAAAACAAGCTAAGCTTGACCGGCTAACAAGCTTAGCTTGATCGGCTAGCGGGGTAGGTAACAAACCGTTGATAGGGAAAAAGCGGAAAAGAAACAGAGGCAAAGGCATAACTAGCAAAAATATGTGCATTAATTAGTATGTCTCTATGTATAAGCCGTCGAGAGACAAAATGTGGATACATGTTCAAAAAATAAAAATAAAAGGGGGAGGGTACAACAAGGCACATAAAGATCCTATATTTCAGCACCAGGAGCCACAGCCTTAACAGGAACAAGGCCGGTTGGATCCTCTAATGCCCGCAAGGGGAGGAAAGCAGTCGGCATCTCATTTTTCCCTAGATCGCAGAAGGATTCAAAGGACGCCTCGTTGGTGGGGATGTCGCCAGGCGCAAGTCGCTGGAGGTACTTGGAAAATTATCTTCAATGCAGCTCTGGGCTTTGAAGAAAAAATGACCACATGGATTTGCAGCCCTCATTAATCTCTTACCCCCACACCTTATTGCGAAGAGTCGGGAACCACCTTAGCTACTTGTGTAAGGAAAGGTTGGCATCCCTGTGCGCAATAAGAAACTCACGGCCATAAAGGTTAGCATCATCTGGGTAGGATTCCATCAAAGCCTGCAGCCAGATAATGCTGAAGCAGATCAATAACCTCCAAGCAATAGAATGTAGTTGCGAAGGAGCCAACCCTAAGCAGTCAAGAAGTTCACGGATAGGGCAAGGAAATGGCAGTCTCAAGCCACACGAAAACATTGAAGGATGTAGGGTACTTTGTTGGAGTGGCTCTCTGAGTCAATAGCACCCTCGTTCAAGCCCAGAACTCAAAGGCAACGGATTTTGGCACTCGATATGTGGAGGCCAGAAAGGCCAATGTGGATTTATCGATAGACAAGCACCACCCATTGCCCAAAAACATTAGACCAACGTCGGCAGAAACACTGGGTTGAACGGATGTTTCAGGGGCCATCGCTGCTGGAGTGCGAGGAAACGGAGAAATTGATTGGAGAGAAGGAGAATCGAAAGGACAAGAATGGAGGGACAATCGCAGAGTAATGAAGGCAAGCCGGGGCCCACTCCATGTTTTATAAAAGAAGGCAACGGGCGGTTTTAGGCCGTTCACGAAGCGACATCAGTACGAAGAGCCGCCTGACACCTCTTCATTAATAAGTTTGAAAAGATGAGATAAAAAGATGAGCCCCTCATGAGGAAACGCCGCCAGAAGCAGTCGGCTCGCAGGAGATTCACGGACAGTTGAAAACCTAAAAACAGTGCCCGACCTCAAGAGAAAGGTGGGGCAATTCATGATAAAAATTTCCACCATACTCGCCCGGTGAGAATAATCAGGGTAACTGTGTGGGGGATTTCTCCTCTTATCCGAGGCCCAGCGAAGCCCGGCCCAAGATGAAAAGGCACAGACCCGGCCTGCTAAGAGGATCCCTTGTACAAGACTTGTGGAAGGGGACGGTGTAGTAGAAGATAGGACTAGTCGGTACTCGTTGGTCTGAGGTTCCTCGGATAATGTCTAGTCACCAAGTCCCCGCCTACTTAGCAAGCGCAACATGCAGAGGATTGTTGATTTGCTGACAGAGAAAGCATGGCGGATCAAGGGAAGAGCAGACCAATGGGAGAAGGTTGGAAAACCATGCCGCATTTAATAGCTCTGCCGCTTTGGCGACATGCCATACTAATGGAATCGTTGTAGGACCATGCCACTTTTAAAGATTCTGACAAAATGAACAGTGCAAGGACTTTAGATCTCATAGTAACATGATTGATCTGCTCACTAAACTTCTAGTATAGATAGTTGATCCCAAGTACGAGAATACTCTCTCTGGTTTTTAAGCTTCCTTACTTATTTATGACACTCCAAAAACATTTACTGACTTTGGCATCGGATGCTCCCCGGCCCCTAGGTTGCCCTCTCAAAGCTGAATGCATTCCTCTCCTTGCAGGGCACATTGTGAAGACCTGAGTTGTTGGAGCCTAATCCAAGGGTATGCGAAACACGACATCAACGCACAGGATACGATTTTATCTCATAGGGTACTTCTTATGGGCTTCTTTCAGATAGCTGCTTGCACGATTCCCTACAACCAAAGAGAAAAGAAGCTTGGCGTGATGCTAGACACCTCCGATGCCGAAGTCAATGAAGATAATCGGGATCTTTTAGGAATGAGAGCTTGACCTAATTGTCTTACATGGGTGGATATAAATAGAATCCACAACGGACCTTTTTTAGGTGTGGTAACCACTTGATCTTTCATTTGAATTCAAGTGATGTGATAGTTATTTGAACTTCTGTTGCCTTTCGGTGTTATCTTCAATAGTTGGAGTTGTTTGTTAGTGATGGCTTAATTGAAATTCTGGAGAAGTTATCATCATATTTTCTTAGTAGGCTGAGTCATTAAATCTGGACCTGTTGGTCCAAACTTGGGCTTATGCCCAAAAGTCGGTCCAGTGGGCTTGTCAAGAAAGGAGGAAACGTCTTCCAGTACTACTACTACTAGTACAATATTCATTGTCATGTTTTATTTCCCCAATTCCAGATTTTTATTTTGAGTGTGAAACTAATAATTTGCAAACGTACAATACTTTAGCTTACCTGCAAGATTTTAAGGTCCCCGACATGGAGATAAGAGAAAGGAGTGGTGTCAAAAGTTAATGCTCCAACTTGAACCCTTAACCATGAGTTTCCCTCCTCGATTAGCCTATAGCTTAGTAAGAGGTGAGAAAAATTTTGAAAATCAGATTCCGAAAAAACGAAATTGGAGTTAGATTTTTTTTTCTTTTTCAATTGGAGTCGAATGTATGGTTGGACCGACTCCAACTCCAATCCAATCAGACTCCAACTCTGACTTCACCTTTTGATTCCGATATTGTAAATATTTTGTAAAAATATATATTTATCTGCATATTTATCATATATACTAGTACAGTTGTATATTTCTATAACTAGAATTTATATAGTTAATGACTGGTATGAGCTAATTATTATAAAATAATATATTTATAATATAATATAAATAGACTAATTGATAGTTTAGTATATGTAAATATTATAGTATTACTACTATACATAATCAAGAATAGAAATAAGTTAGACACTAGTATTTAAATAAGTATAGTGTATATAATGAGTTAATAATACATATACTAATTTACTAAAGTATAATAACGTGTAATATATAAATACTAGAAAGTTTAGTATATAATTAGCTACAAAGGGGGGTAAGAGTGTTGCCTTTCCAGAGAGAGAAACTCTCTCTTCTCTCTAAAAAACTCAAATCACTTTGAGAGCCTTCGCTCGAGAAGAGAAGGCACTTTCATGGTAGTATTTTTTTCTCCCCCTCCACTGGTTCGGTTTTGGTCAGATCTACTACATTTCGGTCGCCATCAGTCGACAAGTGCCCAATCTTAAAGATCGTTTGCAAATCAGATGGGTCATTTACAAGTTCAAGAGCCAAGAAGATGAAGGAGGCAATGCAAGGATTGGTCCAATCCTTTTGGTATGAGTCTAGCAAGAGCCCAACATTCAAGATGGGCTTGAATGAAGAAGATTCAATTTTGATTCATTTGATACAAGCAGTGGAAACCATAACTTAGACTATTTGGGCCTATTGTTATTGATGGCTTTTAATTTGTTAAAGTATTTATTTTATTAGTTTAGAATAAGTGAGCTTGAGGATATTTGGCCCACATATGTCTTATTTCTTATGAACTAGGATTTTTGGGAAGGCCTTGTATTTTGGCCAATGGCTTATTTGGAAAGTTACATGTTAAAAACTTGGGTTTCAAGAGTGGTACTGTAGCGGGTACTGTAGCGCGGTACTGTAGCCGCGACACTGTTCATTCGAGGGTACTTTTGGAACTAAGTGGCTTATTTTGGGCTAGGGTTTCAATTAGGTTTTGTTTTAAATACTCTTTGTAGCCTCATTTGAATATTAGATAATATTGAATTTTCATTGTGAGTTAAGTTTACTCCTTTTGTTCTTGATTGAAATTTTGAACTTATCAAAGGTAAATCACAACTTTTGTGGCGGTCTTCCTTGTAATCTGGGTTCTTGAGACGGGTTCTTCAACGGGTCTAGATTTTAATATAATCTAGTTCTTGAATCGAGTTCTCATCAGGTCTAGATTCTCCATCCATTGACTTGAGTTTGGCTTTCTTGGGTGTGTTTTCAAATTGATTGTGGGTTCAAGGGATTCCTTTCCTGCGGGTTCATATCATTTGGTATTCAGAACTCAGTTTCCAATCAGGTCTGATTCTATCTTTTATTTATTGCATCTTTAATTCTAGAGCTTCATTGTTCTAGGGTTACAAAAAAAAAAACAAAAAGAAACAAAAAGTATGCTGCCAAAATCTTAGGGTTTAGGGTTTGGCTGAAATTTGCATCCTAGGGTTTCAAATTCTAGGGTTTCTTGCATCTCTAAGTTTGTCAATTGCTTGGGGTGTCGTTCTATTGATTCTCTTCTATTTCATTGTTAATTATTGTGTGTTTGAATTCAATTGCTTAATTTTCAATTGAATCTTGCTGTTTGTGATTGAATTGGAGAAAAGAAAATAAAAGAAAAGAAAAATCGTCCAAAAAGAAAAAAGCAGAGTACTGAAAATCCGATTTTTTTTTTTTTTTTTTGTGAGCCTTATCATCAAAGGGGCCGCATACATTATTATAATTGGTAACTTGTCTTATAGTTACTCTTTCGTTTGCATAATTCCCTTGATTCTAGTGTCACTTTTTATTCATTTCGTGTTTTTTTTTTTCTAGTTCTTGTTTCTTGGACCTAATTACTAGTTGGGATAAAACAAGGTTGTATTGTCTTGATTGAGTTCAATTAGTTTTTAAAGAACTTGAGTGGGAAAACTCTTGAGGTAAAAGGCAAGAGTGTTGAGACTATTATCGGGAAAAAGCCAATTAAGAGTGAAACACGAGTGGAGTGCCATTATTCGAGTGTAAACACGTAAGGGAGTATGTGAGGTTTTCCACTAACATTCTTTTTGTGCAACACATTACGATGTCTCATAGGGGTGACTCATCACCAAAGGGGATGGCAGATAACTCATCCTTTGTATTGCAAGCCATGCAACGATAGTTTGAGCGGTTGAATTTTGTGTTGGGTGAAGTTAGGGATCGGATGGATCATCAAGAAGTAGCGATTAGAAATCTACAAGGTGGAAGAGATAGGAGGCGACGTGAGCCTAGGGTTGAAAATGAGTTTGAGCATGAAGGAGATGATGGGGAAGAGGAAGACTTAGAACCTGAAATTGGGTCGGGTAGACATAGAAGAGCTAGGCGTGAAAGAGGACTTGAGGGGAACCTAAGGGGTCAACATGGTGTAGATAGAGACCTTGGAAGCATCAAAATAAAAATACCATCTTTTCAAGGTAGAACTGACCTAGAGATTTATCTAGAATGGGAGAAAAAAATAGAGTTGGTGTTTGATTGTCATAATTACTCTGAGGAGAAAAAAGTGAAGTTGGCGGTAATTGAATTCATTGATTATGCTATTATTTGGTGGGATCAATTAGTGGCCAATAGGAGGATGAATTATGAGAGGCCTATAGAGAAGTGGGGAGAGTTGAAAGCTCTAATGAGACGGAGATTTGTACCTAGCCACTACTATAGGGACCTTTAACAAAAGCTCCAAAATCTTACACAAAGGTCTAGAAGTGTGGAGGATTACCATAAGGAGATGGAGGTGGCGATGATACGGGCTAATGTAGAGGAGGACCGGGAGGCCACCATGGCTAGATTTTTTAGTGGTTTGAATAGGGACATAGCCAATGTAATTGAATTGCAACATTATGTGGAGATAGAGGACATGGTGCACATGGCTATGAAGGTGGAGAGGCAGTTAAAAAGAAAGGGTACAGCAAGGTATACTTCGATTTCTAGCACTCATTGGAAACCAAAGTGGGACAAAAATGATCAGGCTGTAACAACAGGGAAGACTGAACCACCTAAGGGGAAATATGATGGTGAGTTTGAAACTTCAAGAAAAAGAGAGAATGAGTTGAAAAACAATTGTGAGGCCAAGAGTTCAAAAAAAGAGAAGAGTGAAAGAAAAAAAAGAGGAGAGTGAAAGAAAAAAAGAGAGTGAAAGGGAAAAAGAGAATGAGCCATGAGAGTCAAGAAAAAAGAGATGAGCCATGAGAGGAAAAAGAAACAAAAGTGAGTTTTTGTGCTAAGGCAAGCTTTTATACTAACGAATTTAACGACTCTTTGCCTAGTGTTGTTGTTTCTTTATTGCAGGGATATGAGGCCATGATTCTTAGCGGTATGTTTAGTGGATTGCCACCTATTAGAGAGATAAGACATTACATTGATTTTGTGTCAGGTGCGACAATCCCTACCCGACCTTTCTTTGAAGAACATGAGTCCTTAACACACTTGAAGAGACAAGGTAAGTTGTTGACTAGAATGCATGCTAATTGGGAGGATTGCAATGAAACTTTTTCTCATGTAATCAAATACACACAAGGTAAGGAAAATTTTGTGGTTGATGCCTTAGCAAGAAGGTATGTCCTTGTCTCCATTTTAGATGCAAAGTTATTGAGATTTGAATTTCATAAGGAATTGCAAGCTAATGATGATGACTTTGCTAGTGTATATGGAGCGTGTGAAAAGGCATCGTTTGGTAAGTGCTATAGGCTAGATTGGTATTTGTTTAGAGATGATAAACTTTGTGAGCCTACTAGTCTTATACAAAAGATGCTAGTGCATGGATGTGGTTTGTTGGGTCATTATGGTGTAAAATGAATTTTAGATATGTTGCATGAACGTTTGTGGGAGTATCATTTGCCATTCATCGAGATATTGTATAAACATTTGTTGGAGAATCCTTTGCCATTCATTAATGTGTTACATAAACATTTGTAGGAGTATCATTTACCATTCATTGACATGTTGTATGAACGTTTTTGGAAGTATCATTTGTCATTCATTAACATCTTACATGAACGTTTGTGCGAGTATTGCTTGCCATTCATTGAGTTTGCATATAGTTAGAGTGGTCATTTTAGTGTAAGGAAGACTTTAGATATGTTTCATGAATATTTGTTGGAGTATTGTTTGCCATTCATCGAGTTTACACATAATTTGAGTGTTCATGCTACTAATAAGTTTTCACATTTTGAAATTGTTTATAAACTTAATCCATTTCTTCCTTTAGATTTAATGTCTTTACTTATTGATGACAGGAGTAACTTGGATGGACATTTCCAATTTCTTGAAAAAATTAATGAAAATTTATATCAAGTAGAGCATCCAGGTAAGTATCATGTTTATGCTATTTTTAAAGTTACTAACATTTTCCCATTTGATCCAGGTGGAGATTTGAGGTTGAATCCTTTTGAGGAGAGGGGGAATGATGGGAACCAAAGCGGGCCTAGTCTTAAAAATCGTTTGCAAGTCAAATGGGTCAATTACAAGCTCAAAAGCCAAGAAGATGAAGGAGACAATGTAAGGATTGGTGCAATCCACGTGATATGAGTCTAGCAAGAGCCCAACATTCAAGATGGGCTTGAATGAAGAAGATCCAATTTTGATTCATTTGATAAAAGCAGTGGAAAACATAACTTAGACTATTTTGGCCAATTATTATTGATGGCTTTTAATTTGTTAAAGTATTTATTTTATTAGTTTATAATAAGTGGGTTTGAGGATATTTGGCCCACATATATCTTATTTCTTATGAACTAGGGTTTTTAGGAAGGCCTTGTATTTTGGCTAATGGCTTATTTGGAAAGTTACATGTTAAAAACTAGGGTTTCAAGAGTGGTACTGTAGCGCGCACTATAGCGCAGTACTGTAGCTGCGACACTGTTCATCCGAGGGTACTTTTGGAACTAAGTGGTTTATTTTGGGTTAGGGTTTCAATTAGGTTTTGGTTTAAACACTCTTTGTAGCCTCATTTGAAGATTAGACAATATTGAATTTTCATTGTGAGTTGAGTTTACTCCTCTTGTTCTTGATTGAACTTTTGAACTTATCAAAGGTAAATCACAACCTTAGTGGCGTTCCTCCTTATAATCTGGGTTCTTGAGACGGATTCTTCAACGGGTCTAGATTTTAATATAATTTAGGTTCTTGAAACGAGTTCTCATCGGGTCTAGATTATCCATCCATTGACTTGAGTTTGGCTTTCTTGGGTGTGTTTTCAAATTGATTGTGGGTTCAAGGGATTCCCTTCCTGTGGGTTTATATTAGCATGACTTTGAGAACTGCTAACTACCGTCTTTTAAGACGGCACCCTTTTTGTAGGGCATGGGTGGGGACCAAGAAATTGATCCCAAAATATGTTTTTTTTTTTTTTCCATCACTTTTGCACTGAGGTTGTTATACTGGGGCATTTGTTGGGGAACCCCACCCCCTCCTCATGTATCATCCTTTTTATTTCTAATAGAAAAAATATATATAATTAGCTAGAATAAGTTAGACATTAGTATTAATATGTAATACTAATGTATAATAACATGTAATTAGACACTATAAATAAGTCTAGTATAGAAATAAGTTATAAATTAATTAGACACTAATATAATATAATAACATGTAATTAGACACTAAAAATAATATGTAATACTATAATATGATAACATGTAATTAGATAATATAGTTTAAGTCGAGTAATAAAGATAAGTTAGATATTAGTATAGAAGTAATTTAGCAGTGAATGATTTAGTTTTAGTTTTTAATTTATTGGAAAACTTGAAATTTGAAAGCCAACAAAAAATTTGTTTTTAAAATGGGCTAAATATGAAGCTTAAAAAAAAGTCTAAATCCAATTCCACTCTGAAAAGTTAGAGTCGTAATCGGATCGAAACCTACACAAGTCAAAGTCGAAGTTCTGATTTCAACTCTGACAAAATCGAAGTCGAGTTTAGGGAAATCCGACTCCGACTAAATCGGTACTCACCCTAAGCCTAGCTACTTGTCATTTAATAAAGGGTGCCTTTAAATTATTGAAATATTTAGTTTATAAAGAAATATATCTTAAAAAAATAAATCTACAAACTAACCTACGCCAACCTAATACGGGATGTCATATTATAATTTTTTTATTATACAATAAATTTGATATATCATACTGAATCATGTTAATTTATAAATTTTATTTTGTAATATCTTTCTAAATCTAACATTTCTGTTAAATTAATGTTGTTGAGACGAAGCTTTCAATTCTAGATCCAATTATGCAGATGAATTCCAGAATCTTCATCAAAGTGTGTCAGAGCATGAATAGATACGAAATTGATTGATATGTGAAGTCAAATACGTTTATTGATGAGAAACATCTTAACATTGAAAATTAAAATTCAATTTAAAAACAGTATAAAAATAAAATGGACATAATTTTATTATAAACAAATAAAAATTTATTAATTTTACATATTTCAGTTTTCAACTCAATCAGTACCTATTAAAATCGAACCCACGTTATTTGAGCTGCATTTGTTCTCAATCACCTAGCACCGCGCGATGGAGCTCTCCACGTTAGGACGTACGAGTACTGATTTCTGGTTAGAATCCATGGCCGAGTACTCTTGCGTGTGCAATAAAAGTAATGTTGTGTTAATGCATGAATTCGCACAGCATGCCCAAATTGAGAAAAGAATTATATTTGGCCCACCATAATAATTCGGGCGTCGATACAATACTCTTCGTTTTCATCCATAAAATAAATGATAAATAATATATAAAAATAAATAGAGATTTACGTAGTTCAGCATAATGTCGACTTCCATAGGTTGTTTGGGGGCGAATTCCGCTATGAAATGTGATTTTATATATCTCTCATGACCTCACATATATCTCAATATAATGAAGGAATTTAGGATTTCGGGAGGTTGAAGATGATGCCTCCCTTAAGAGAGATCCTTTGGAGTCTGCGGGTGCCATGCATACAGTGCAATCCCACATGCATAGTTCACATTCCACATGCTCAGTTCATGTCTTACATGCACAGTGAACACCATGCATCTTGCACAAGCTCCTATCGTCTCTTCCTTCTCTTTTGTAGGTGTTAGTAAAATAAAAATAACAGGTAAAAAGTGAGAAATCTTATATGAATTTTTGGAGACGATCTCATTAATCGAATAATTGTCCTTCTGCCACTTCTGGTATAGAGAATAGTCAATCACACATATGCGCTAATTGTTAATGCCTGAGTTCGCACAACAGGCAGGAACAGAGGAAAGATATATCTCCAACCCACGATGATGATTCGGGGAACAATACGGTGCCCTTCATGTTCATCAATGAAATAAATAATAAGTAAGAGAATAAAGATAAATAGAGCGAGACAGAGATTTACTTGGTCCGATATAATGCCTACGTCAGCAAGTTGTTTCGGTGCGAATTCCACTATGCTAGATGATTTTACTTATCTCTCATAGCCTGACATATGTATCAACACAAGAGGAAAATTTAGGTTTTCAGGAGGTTGAAGATGACGCCTCCCTTGAGAGAGATCCTTTCGAGTCATTGTGTGTAGTGGAGTTTGTGCGTTGAGAAGTCGTAGAGCAAAATTTCCTTATTTGTAGAGATCTCGTCCTTATATAGAGATCTATTTTCTTCTTTGGAGTGATTGAGTCCTACTTGTCTTATGAAATCCTTTCATTATAGTAGTCTGAGTCAACATGCTTTATCTCTAACTAAATTCTTGGCTCTATCTCAAGGCTAAATTATAGGTGGAGAGGATATTCCAACCGGTTAAACCCACATGGTCCTAGGCCATTATTCAAGCCCGTAGCCTCCCTCACTACCTGAGGCCTAGCTCAATATTAAGAGGATCCAGTTTAATGCCAATATCGACTAGATAACTATCCGACAGTGGCATGGGATCGAAATAGTTATCATTCAAATTTACTAAGAGATGAACCCCTCATCTCTAGGTTCGAATTTGAAATAACAAATGTGTCTCTTTTTACTTAATAATAGAACGATTCGAAGGCTCTATATAAGGGAAGAACTCAGTCATGTAAAAGGCATCTGATTCTTTGGTATTAAGGAGTTTATTTGATTACTGACTTAGGCATTGGAAGCGTTCCCTCGAACCCCTAAAGCCCTCTTACTCTGTGGTTGCAAGTGATCGTGAGGCAATGGCGGTGAAACACGTCCATAACAATTGGCGCCGTCTGTGGGATTTCTGTTTTGCCCTACAACCAAGCGTGCTTTTCACATGTCCACCACAACTCGATCGCCGAAAACTAGAGATCAAGAACTGTCATCGAGAAACATGGAAGGAAGACTCACAGAAGTAGAAGAAGTAGTGAGGAAACTCAATGCTGAGTTGGAGGCATTACGAAAGGAGAATGACGCTTTGAAGGCGAAAAACGGTCCGCTAGGAGAGGACCAAGGAGAAAGAGTCGAAATGGAGGCGCAGAAAAACCCCACAGGAGGACAAAAAGACAAAGAAAATACATCACAACCTATGGAGCTTGATGGACAAATACGAGAAAATGGCCAAACAAATAGGGACGTCTTCGTCAGTCGATCAGTTGCTATCTAGCATAAATCTGTCATTCTCTATGGAAATCATGGCGGTGCCTTTGCCTCTAAAGTTCAAAGTTCCCTCAATAGATCTATATGACCACTCCAAAGACCCTATGGAGCATCTTGATACTTTTAAAACCCATATGACACTCCATGGATTTTCATGGCAAATTTTATGTAGGGCTTTCCCTTTGACCTTGAAAGGATCAGCTAGAGGCTGGTTTGGAACATTACAGCCAGGTTCTATAGACAGTTTTGATGAACTAGGCTGGCAATTCTTAACCCAGTTCATGGTGAGGAGAATGCACAGGAGACCAGCCACGTATTTGTTAATCGTCAAGTAAAAAGAAGATGAAAGTTTGAAAGCATATTTGACACATTTCAATAAAGAGAAAATGACAACATTGCTCGAAGGTATTTGTCCGAGGAGTCCGTCCATGGTCGAATTGGCTAGGAAGACCCCTTCAATGCTACGAGAATCTATGGATAGAGCCAACTACTTCGTCAATGCCGAAGACACACTTATCGCCCTAACTGCCTGATCCAAAAGAAAGCGTGAATGTGAATCGAGAGGAAGTTAGAAGAAAGACCAAGATAGAGGTCAAAAGGCAAGAAGGGACCAACAAGACCTAAGTTACAATAGTAATTTAAGAACGCATAATGACGGTTATGTGCACTACTCCAATGTGCATAATCGGGACAAGGCAAGAGAGGAAGGACAGGATGACAACAACGGACGACAAATTGAGAAGTATTGTACCTAACATAAGTTCTGCCTCCTAGAAAAAGTAGAACTGGCTGAGTCCTCTCTCTCTCTCTCTAGAAAAACCTCTCGCCTCTCTCTAATCTCTTTCGACCCATACTAATGAACGGGGGTGGGAGCTTCGGCTCCTCCCCCCTCCCTTCTCTTTTGTCTTCTTTCCTTCCGTTTTAGTGTTTTCTTTCAATTTTTCTTTTTTTTTTTTTTTGTGTTTTCAGGCTCAATAAGGGGAGGATCACCGTTCAGGTCTTTTCAGCCGCCGCTTCTCTACACCCGCCTCACCGGGAGGATGCCCAGCCGCCGATCTTGAAGACCCCCAAATCCAGCGTCCATCGTAGTGGCGCATAGTCCGCATGCGCGGGACGAAATCTCCGGACCTCGTCGGCGCGTGGTCATCACGCGCCACCAAGTAGCCCTCTGCCGACAACACGCTCGGCTTCTCTGGGCTCCCTGACTCCGGGGCTTCCTAGCTTGACCATCGGTTTCCTCCCCGAGAGAACAGTACCCTGCAGGCGCCAATGCCGAATCTTCGAGCACTGTTCATCCGTTTATGTTCCGTTTTCTTTGTTGTTTTTTTCTGTTATGTATTTCCAGTATTTTGTAGTTTTATTTTTCTATTTTGTTCTGTATTTTGTTGACCCAAGTGTGTTGTTGGGCTTTTGGATCGGACGTAATCTAGGGCAAGGGTTGTTCGAGAGTGGTGGGCGATGCTATGCCGATAGTTGTACGGCTGGGCTTTGTGGTCCGTGCATGAGCTGGGTGCTCGTCCAGTCTGGATTCAAGATGCCGATGCTTCCGGTGGGCGTGACGTCCAAGGTGGCACCAGTACTTGGGATTCTGTAGTTGTTTTTGTATTTAGGTGTAGTTTTGTTTTTAGTTAGTAATAAAATAAAAATAGGCTATTGGATTTGATGTCCATAGCAGTATCCCGTACTCATCCTCCCTGGGAGGACTAGGGGCCCTTTAGTTCTGTTTTTACAGAGCGCTTTTTCTGTTTATGAGAGAGTTTTTTAGAAGTTAAGACAGTGTCTGCCACGAAGCAATTTGTATATAGGGAAGCCCCAGAGCTAATGCGTAGTTGACTTATAGTCTAGATTTTTCTTGTATTGATAAGTTACATTTGTAACTTCGGTTCATTAATGAAATGAGTCTATTTTCATTAAAAAAAAAAACATAAAACAAAGGGGCATAAACTCGAGGATTTCCATAACTTGAAGCGAAAAATAGAAGATATGAGAGACAGTGGTGAGTTGGAGCGCCCAGTCGCCCAAAACGCTATCCCCACACCCCCTTCAATCGGCGTACAAGCGACCGAAAACCCAAGCACCAAAGTCAGCGGAGTGATAGCCCTAGGCAACGAGAATCACCAAAAAAAGGAAGGAGGTCGCAGGAACCTCGTGATCGGAGACCGAGAGCGAACACAAATAGGAGGAACCCACCGTTAGGCGAGATACACACAATCGCTAGTGGATATGCTGGAGGTGGCCTAACTTCCTCAGGGAGAAAGACATATGCAAGGTGGGTGAGGTATGAAGAAGTAGAGAGACCTGTCAAAAACCCCGAGTATAGGTATCTCTCATAATATTTTTTGGCAATAAGGATTGCCGAGGGGTTGTATACCCATACGATGATGTATTGGTAGTAACGATGCTGGTGGCAAATTATACTACAAGAAGCGTACAGATTGATAATGAAAGTTTGGCAGTTCAACTGTGATCGGCACCTATTACATTAAAAGGGTTCACTGTAGATGCGATACAGCCCATGGAATCCATCGCATTGCCAAATCTATGGGCACGGATCCCCATGTTGCCACTACTATGATTGAGTTCTTAGTAGTAAAAACTCGATCGGCATACCATGCAATTATCGATTGGCTCACATTGAATGCTTTAAAGGCATTTACCTCAACATATCACTTGAAAATGAAATCCCTAACAAAGGTTTGAGTGGGTGAAGTACACGTTGAGCAGGTCCTATCCAGAGAATATTACGTACAAGAACTCAAGTAAGGACAAGGAAAAGTGAGTGTTGTAGAAGCTGAAGAGGAGTTGGGTGTGATTTTTCCAACGCTACCCCAAATATTGATGACTGAACTAGAAACTAGAGATGAAGACGTCTTGAAGCAAGGAGAAGTAGATGAACCTCTAGAGCTAATCACTCTTGAGACGGGTCACCTAGAGAGTTATGTGGATAGCAACCAAACTAATTTAAGAGGAAAGGCAACAATTGACCAATTTCCTCCTAAAGCATAAAGACGTGTTCGCATGAAGTCACAAGGATATGCCTAGAATAGGCGAGGAGATCACCAAACACAAATTGAGTGTAGACCTGAAGGCACGCCCAGTGAAACAAAAGAAGAGAACTTTAGCATTGAGAAGCACGAAGCAATCATAGGGGAGGTGGATAGGTTGTTGCCAGCTGGGTTCATAAGAGAAGCACAATATCTAGAATGGTTGTCGAATGTAGTATGGGGGAAGAATTCCAATGGAAAATGGTGAATGTGCGTGGATTTCATGGATCTCAACAAGGCTTGCTCGAAAGACAGTTTTCCACTCTCACGAATAGATCTGATAGTAGATATGATAGTAGGGCATAAAATGTTGACTTTTACGGACGCCTATTCAAGGTACAACCAAATCAGGATGAACAAAGCTAACCATGAGAAGACCAATTTCATAACAGACCGAGGACTGTATTGCTATAAGGTGAGGCCCTTTGGCTTGAAGAATGCTGGGGCAACATGTCAGAGGTTAGTGAACAAGTGTTTAAGAACTAGATCGGGAGGAACACGGAAGTGTACGTCGATGATTTGCTGGTAAAAAGCATGGAGTTTGCCTAGCACAGATAAGCCCCCAAGCAAGCCTTTGAAGTTTTGCGACGATATCAGATGAAGTTCAACCCGACCAAGTGTGCTTTTGAAGTAATATCAGGGAAAATTTCTCAGATTTATGGTGTCAGAAAATGGTATTGAATCCAATCCAAAAAAACTAAGAGCGATAATAAAGATGAAGTCGCCCACAAATTTAAACGAAGTGCAGAAACTGGCAGGAAGAATAGCAGCTCTCAACAGGTTCGTATCTCAATCAACAAATAAATGTCTTCCCTTCTTTCAAGTGCTTTAGAACACTCAAGATTGGGATACCAAGTGCGAACATGCATTTACACAGGGAAAAGAGTATTTGACTCACTCGTCGTTGCTCAGCCACACCAAAAAAGGGGAACCGCTGTTGTTGTACCTGGCACTAACCCCGGATATAGTATCAGCAGCATTAATAAGAGAGAAGGGGAAGGAATAGAAGCCGGTGTATTATATAAGTAGGCCCTAAAAGGAGTTGAGACCAGGTATCTGAAGATTGAGTTAGTCACCTTTGTCGTGGTGATAGCAACAAGGCGATTACGACCTTATTTCCAAACCCACCCAATACAGGTGGTTACCTCATCTCCTTCACAGAAGGTCTTATGGAAGTCGGACACCTCGGGATGAATGGTCAAGTGGTCTATTCAGTTAAGCGAGTATGATATCAGTTATGTGCCTAAAAGTGCATTGAAAAGGTAGATCCTGGCCGACTTTGTAGCAGAATTTTTAAATTTCTGAGAGGAAATCTCTAAGTCACCTGAGAAGATGCCATGGTGAGTATATATGGATGGGTCATCCTGCCGAGCAAGGAGGAGGCATTGGTGTGTATATGGTGTCAAACCAAGAGGAAGAATCGTACCATGCCGTATGATTGAATTTCAAAGTTACAGTCAATAAAGCCAAATACGAAGCGGTGCTCGTCGATTTCGCAATAGCAGAGGAATTGGGAGGCAAGGAGATAGAAATGAAACCGATTCGTAGGTGGCAGTCGGGCAAATCACAGGGGAATATTTGGTGAGGGCAATCAAGTTAATAAAATATCTCTACCAAGTTCAGGAACATTGCAAATGCCTCAAGAACTTTTGAATCAAGCGAATACCTCGAGCAAATAATTTTAAAGCTGATCGGTTAGCACAAGTAGCATCAACAAAGCAAGAAAACAATTTGCCATGGAAGGTTAATCTTCGAATGGTAGACAATCCGGCCGTAGGAGAGGAAAATTTGCAAATTGGGGAGAGTGCGCCAGGATGGGCTAATAGTACAAGAAAATATCTGGAGACAGGCGACCTCCACCCATCTGGGGTGGAGGCAAGGAAGATAAAAGGTAGGGCAACCATATTTACTATAATAAACTGGGTACTGTAGAGATAGGATTTTTCAACCCATTATTAAGATGTGTAGCGAAAGAGAAGGCAGAATATGTAATGAAGGAAATACACGAGGGGATATGCAAAAATCATTCAGGAGGACGATCTCTTGCAGCAAAGATTGTGAAGGGAGGATATTATTGGTCAAATACGATTCATGATGCAAAGGAGTTTGTAAGGAAGTATATCCAATGCCAGATTCACGCACCAGTTCCAAGTGCACCTCCCGAGGAGTTGAGATCTATAACTTCACCGTGGCCTTTCACCCAGTGGGGAGTATACCAAGTAGGTCTCATGCCCCCCAAAAAGGGGTAAACCAAATTCATCACTGTAGGTGTCGACTATTTTACAAAGTGGGTGGAGGTTGAAACAATGGCGACAATAATGGCCCAAAGTGTGATAAAGTTTTTGTGGAAGGCTGTAGTATGTAGATTTGAAATACCTCAGTGTATCATCTTTGATAACGGCAGAAAATTCGATTCTGAATATTATGGCCAGTAGTTTGCGGAATTAGGAATCAAAGTCAAATACTCTTCCCCAGGACACCCCTAGGGAATAGTCAAGTTGAAGCAACCAACAAAACCATTGTCGCGATATTAAAAAATCAAATAGGCAAAAAGAAGGGATTGTGGGACGACGAGCTCCCAGAGATTTTTTGGACTTACAGAATGACACCAAAAATCTCAATAAGCAAAACACCTTTCACTCTAGCATACGGAGGCGAGGCCATGTTGCTAGTGGAAGTGGGATTGTCGACCCATAGGAGAGGAAGTTTTGACCCAGAAACAAATGGGGTAAGATAAGAAGAAAGCCCAGATCTGCTGGAGGAAGCAAGGATGGATGCAGAAGCCAGAGTAGTAGCTTCTAAAACGAAAGCGGAATAATATTTCATTAAAAGAGTGAGGCCTAGATCTTTCAAGATTGGCGACATGGTACTGAAGGAAACAGGTGTCACCAAAGGAGAAGAAGGAAAGTTGGGCCCACGATGGGAAGACCCTTACGTAGGAGTAGCAAGTCACAAATCGGAAGCTTACCATCTCAAGGACGCTGCAAGGCGTGAACTACCTCATACGTGGAATGCAGAACATTTAAAGTACTACGTATAAAGAAGAGATATGTAAATTTTACAGTTTGTTGAGGGACTCTCCCGACAAGCTCTTCTCACCAGGGTGACATTGTCGAAGAACTCTCCCACTAACCTAAAAGTTAAAGGTAAAACGGTTGAGGGATCTCCCGTTAACACCTTATCGCCAAAAAGAACAGGGCGGTCGAGGGACTCTTCCGCCAAGCTCTACATGCCAAGGTGACATGGTCGAGAAATTCTCCCACTAACCTAAAACTTAAAGGTAAAATGGTTGAGAGATTTCCCGTTAACACATTCTCGCCCAAAATAGCAGTGCAGTCGAGTGACTCTCCCGCCAGGCTCTACTCGCCAAAGTGACGTTGTCAAGAAACTCTCCCACTAACCTAACATCTAAAGCTACGTGGTTAAGGTGTTCTCCCATTACAACCCTAGCCTAAGATTAAGGCAATTGAAGGGTGAGCCAAGAACGGATTGCTAGGAAATAAGAAAAATAACATTATATCAAAAAGAAAATTGCTCCATGATGGGTTACAAAAAGTTGTAAAAGCTGAAATTGTTCCCTCATGGGTTACAAAACACTAAAAATATATAATTACAATTCTTAAGATATGCGAGGAGGAGGAAAAGCATCCAGCATCTCAACCCGACCAAAGGAGTCGCAAACATGAAAAGCAACCTCACTGGCACGAATGGATTTCCAAGCTTCGTAGGTTTGTCTCTGGTTCGCAGAGGAGAATCTCATGAAGTTGCTTAATACCGAGCTTGAAACCTATACCCTAAGCTCGCGATCGAACCTTGGGAGTCGCTGCCAGTTGAGGAAAAACCCTAGTAAGGTCATGCAGGGAGTTCTCCAAAGCAACGTTCAACTCTCACTTTCTTCTCTAAATGGGCCATTTTCTTCTTGGCAGACTCAACAACCTAATTGAGTTGAAGGTACTAGCGGTCGCTATCTTTAAGATGGCCCTTCACCTCGATTAGTTTCTTCTCGGCCTCGACTTTTTCCCTTTCAGCTATGCCCAGCTTCATGTTCAACTCTCGCCACTCATCTTCGAGAGAAACCAGGTGAAAGGCATAACCAGACTTGATTTTCATTAACTCTTCAAGCTCTGCCTTCACCCGATCAAAACTGGCAACCAAGTCATCTCACACTTTTGAAGCAATTTCCACCTGAGTAACCAATTTGTCTCGTTCTTTGATGAAGGCCTCCATCAGGGTGGCCAAATCATCCCACTCTTGCACAGCCCCTTCTACCTGGCATAGGTGAGCAGCCAAGTCATCTCGCTCCTACTCAATTGCCTTTGCCTGGTTTAGGCGAATGGCGAGGTCATCTCTCTCTCTCCCAATCATTGCCACTTCTTGACGATAATGATCGGTTCACCGCAGAACTCACCAACTCTTCCCGAAAAGAATCAACTTGGGCGCGGAGAACAGCCAAATCGCCATCAACAATGAGGGAACAAGCCTCGAGTTGAGTCAACTCGCTAGCCATTTGATCTTTCTCGGCATGAACTGCGCAGATAGCACTGTAAGCTTGACCAATGAAAGATTGCATAAATTGATTTTCCTCTTCTAGTTGAAATCAATCCTCCACCAAGTCAACAGCAAGGCAATCAACTCCCTAAAAAAAATTAGAATTAATGATCAAACATACATGATAGAAAAATGAATATAAAGAAATTATTAGTGTGAAAATATTCCTGAGATGTTGAACAACGGCATTGAAAGCCTCTTCATGGCAAGCACGTGGGGATGGCGAGGAGCTTGATGGGCAAGAGCTAGAAGAACCTCTCGGATTGAGAGTTTGGAAGAGACATTAGCAAAAATCCCTTGATTAGAAGTTCCCTCAGTCGGTCTGGGAGGAACAAAAGAATGAACGCCAGTAGGTATATCAGCATGTGGACCTAAGCACACTTCAGCATCATCATCTCGATGTGAAGGTGCCCGATTAATTCGAAGATTCTCCTCAGGAGAAATCAAGGATGGTTCATCATCTCCTCTCGGAGAAATGCTAAATGGCAAAAAGGGAACCGAAACCATACTCCCACCAGCAAGAGAAACTGTCGGAAACATGAAAGGCAGGTCAGGAGTAATTCCACCAAAAACTGTGGAAGCAAGGGCGAACCAGACATTGCTGCTGGTTCCTCAAAATGTTTGACCCAAGGAGATCACACGGGAACATCAAAGGACTGAATAGTTGCAGACGTAGATAAAGGCACCGTAAGCAGAGGAACATCGAAGGAATGGAAGTCTGCAGGTGTAGATGAAGGCACAGCAAGCAAGTCAGGATTTAAAAGGACAACGTCATCATCCTCCCCCAAATGGATGTCGTCGCCTTCCTGATGCAAATCACTGGCCGATGTAATCAAGAACTAAGTAGCAGCTTCCGCTGCAATCACGGCTTCGAGGCATTCCTCAGCCAAAGTCATCACATTATCAAGAGAAAGCGTTGGTGGAGCCATGGAGTTGGTCAGTTTGTTCGGTTGCTCCCAAGGAACAGCCAACTTAATACTTCCACTCACCACAGTTGGAAGCGAAGAATTGCGTCTCAATAAAATAGACTCATCTGAACAAGACAAAATTTGAGTCCTCTTGAGTTTTCTCTTCTTGTGCCCACCGGCGCCAGTACAAGACTTCCTATTTAAATCATCCACCAGCAAGGGGACACCCAAAAACTTACGACCTGATATGTGAGCCCAACTAGGAACCATCAGAAACCTCTCAATATTATTGGAGGTCAAAAGTACATCTGAAAAACATGACTTGGGATGAGCCTGAACCCAAGCCTTAACCAACTACACACGGGCCTTTTCACAAAGGGAAAGAAAAACCTTAAAATCGTCATGATCCGGAACAGGGGACCAACAAGCCCTAAGGGGAAATTCCTTACTAGAAGCTTCATCTATGGTAAATTCCCAACCCGAGCCAGAAAAGAAGAAAAACTTATTTCTCCAATTTTTTGCATGAGAATACTTGCGTTCTAGTTCGAGCAATTTACTCTGGAACCTAAAGCTACAAAGGTTCCCCTTCAAATGCCTGAACCCATGTAGTTACAAAGGTTCTAGTACCCTTCGCCACAAAACACAATAGGCCATCAAGATTCTCTAGGCATTGGGCACCAGTTGGGTGGGAGCAAGCCCTAGGACATCTAACACATCACGAACTGGCCGCAAAAAAGGAAATCGAAGCCCCATAGTGAACATTGTGAGATAAAGGACAATGGAAACAGCCATACCTTTTGCATCAACAACCCATTGGTTTGGAGTGGGTGCCCTCAAATGAGTGGAATCAGGGATGTTGAAGTTGTTTCCGGGAACAGGACCATCGATGGTCCACGAATATGGACACCGGAGTATGCATCTTTGTCCCCTATTCTCCATTAGGGTTCACAGAAACAGCAGCGACTCAAGGAGAGGAGTCATGGGGTGGTGAAGGATCGCGAGTAGAAGCCGAGGCTTTGCCTTTGGAAGAAGACGCCATGACCGAAAGTAAGAAATCACGCGAAAAGAGAAGACAAGAACCCAAAAGGAAAACAAGAACGCAAGAATGGCAAGAAACATGAAAAAGCAAAGAACTCGAGAGAGAAAGGGGAAAGACAAGAGTCCAAGAGCCTTAAATAGGATTGACAGTTGAGGAACAAAAGGCATGAATGCGAAACGATGCACTAACAAGTACCTCGAAAAGCGAGACGATGTCTTGACAGTTGGATTCGAGTAGATGAAAAATGACATTGCTTTAAGTCCCATCACACCACACATGATGAGACTTCACGGAGTAATTGGAGAGGATATTCCAACCAATTAAACTCACATGGGCCTGGGCCATTATTCAAGCTCGTAGCCTACCTCACTACCTGAAGCCCAGCTTGATATTAAGAGGATCCAGCCCATCGCCAATACCGACTAGATAACTATCCAACGGTGGCATGAGATTGAAACAGATATCATTCAAATTTACTAAGAGATGAACCCTCATCTCCAAGTTCGAATTTGAAATAACAAGCGTGCCCGTTATTACTTAATAACATAATGGTTCAAAGGCTCTATATAAAGAAAGAACCCAGGTATGTAAAAGGTATATGATTCATTGGTATTAAGGAGTTTATTTGATTACTGACTTAGGCATTGGAGGTGTTCCCTCGAACCCCTAAAGCCATCTTACTCTATGGTTGTAGCTGATCGTGAGGCGGTTGCCGTGAAACACATCCATAACTATAGGCTCTCTCTTTTCTTACTATTAACGATAGGTTTTTAATGAACTGGATCCAGTCAACTTTATCTCTAACACTTTGTATATATATATATATGAAAGACGCTTTGGAACGGTCCGTCCATTACTTAGGCTTTAACAGCCTCCAATAAAAGCCCGCTACATTAGTAATTTTACACAAAAATCATAAGAGTCATTGCACCGGATAAAATCAAGACTTCATGTCTTCCAATCTTCATCAGACTAAGCAGTAGGGGTGTAACCGGTCCGGTCCGGTCCGGTTTTAGACAAAATCTTGGACCGAACCGGTATGACCGGTTTTGTATTTTTCAAAACCGATTACGCACCAGTTACCCTCCTAAACCGGTATTTCAGGTTTTACCGGTTTCCGGTCCGGTCCGATCCGGTTTTTCGGTTTTTTTAAAATATAAATTTGATACTAGTATAATATTAGACTAATAGTATTAATATTAGACTATTAGTATAGCTATATAATACATGATCAATTACATTTTCATTTTTAAGATTAAACTTTTATTTTATACTAACATTATCTTATATATGATTATATTAATAGCATATGATCAAAGAAATTACAAATGTTTATATTTAACATTAACATTTTATGTTATAATTTATAAATTATAGTATGAAATTATTTCATATATGATATATAATTATATTATATATATAAATTTCACATAAAATTATAAATTATATAAAACTTATATATTAATATATATATATATAATATTTTGTATAAAATTTATATATAAAATATTATTTTTTATATATATTTTATCAACCGGTCCGGTCCG
>QEOT01008723.1:10744-38381 GCA_003123785.1 Pterocarya stenoptera | reverse complement strand
AATGGGAGTTATGCTGAAGCTTTGATTATAACGTGCGCAAGCATCGCAAGAGGAGAGAAATAAAGGAAACTGAAAAACTTCTCATATGCAGAGTAACACAGTATTAGTGCTATCTGTTCGAATATAGATAAAGTTGGGTGGCAAGCAATGAAATAGCTTTGGGAGTTAAAAAGTGAAGCTGAAGCAACTACCATTGAGGTTTGTATAATTCTTCATCATCATGTTCGTAGGTTTGTCTTGACAATTGAGAGAAAATACAGCTTGCATGATTGCAATTTTTATAAATGTAAAGTTAGCTATGCTTCTGTTTTTAAGATTCATACCTAGTATTGTTTTGCATGTCTGCTCATGCCTGCATCCAGACATTCTGCGCATGCTCATACTTGGTGAATGAACTCACCCCTTATTATGATTGTTCTCCAGGGAACTGTTGATTTCAGTTATGGTGGCTAAATAATTTCATATCTTTGGCAAATCAATGCATGCTTATGTAGTTATGTTGACTCAGGGACTTGAGCTGGAACTTAAATGCATAGGGTCACTTGAATAATAGGTAAACTAATTTATACTTTGTACTCAATCAACTTAATCTTCATGTATAATCTATTGTTTTTGGAAGTTATTCAGTATTCAGATACATCGGAAGTTTCAAATAAAACCACTACAAGCTGTATGTGGTTACTACCTGAAACATTAATCTCATCATCCTTCCATTTCCCCGCTTCATGGCTTTTTTTTTCCAGGTCTCTTGTTCCGCATTTCCCCACTTCCCCACTTCATGTTGCATATACGTTTCTACCTTGAAGGAGACCAATGTTTGTAAGTTTCGTGAAATTCTTGGAGCCTGCTTGGAATATGTGCAATGTATTCTTTTGTGACATGTTATTGTTATCATTAATGGTGAATTGCAAGTCCATCATGAACTGGGGGCTGTGATATATTTTCTTTGGATGGGTGCAACTTGATTCCGGAAAAACTAGTGGGAGCAGAGTTATTGAAATGACTAAATACACTCTTTACACGAGGAAAAGAAGTATGCGTATGATTATCCCGAGCTTGTTTCGAGAGTTGATGAGTTATGCTTATGATCAATCTGCTCACAACAGAGTGAATTCAAACATTCTTACGAGTTTTCACCATTTAAAATATATTTCTATGTACTTTGTGACTACTCTTTGCACCCGACATTAAAAATGAAAAGAATACGCAAGGGTGGAGCATGGAGGACTTTGGTAAGAGTGCAACCTCGTGCAATCAATCATTTCTCTCAAGTATTTTACTTTTAAGCAAGATGCTATTTATGTAATTTTGGAGAGATGAGAATTTTTAGTTTTAGATAAAAGTTTAAAATATTATTTTTTAATATAATTATTGTTTTGAGATTTAAAAAAGTTAAATTGTTTATTATATTTTATATGAAAATTTGAAAAAATTATAATAATAAAATAAGATGAGATGAAAATTAGATAACATGGTTATAGAATTAAACGCTTCGGCCCACCAGAGTTCACGCCCAAATAAGTAATAAAACAAAGAAAAAAGATATGCAGATTCTCCTTGCCACTTGCTCGCAAAGGACAACAGCCATACGCCAACACTGTTAGAAAGTAGAAAGTAGTCAAAAGGCCATAGGGTGTTAGAATCTCCACTGCCTGTTCGCTTAAAGAAACAGAACATCGCCGTGCCCGAAATGGAAGAAGAAGAAGAAGCAAAAGTAATGTCAGATTTTCTACCAAACGAAGTTGTAATCGAAATCCTCATAAGGCTCCCAGTGCAGACGGTGGCGAGGTGCAGGCGCGTTTGCAAAAAGTGGTGTTCTGTGATCTCCAGCAATTCCTTCATAACCACCCACATCAATCGGTCTCTTTCTACAAGCCTTGACAACAGTAAGAGCAGCAGCCTGCGTCTCTTTCAATCCATAAAAACACAAACCTTGAGTGAAGTGATTACGAGACACTCCGAGCACATTCGTCTGTGTTCGGATGACGAATCATTTGGAAATAATAACAATTTCATCAAGGTGAAATCTTGTCCACTTTTCTGCGGTTGTGGTATCAGTAATTATTCCAACATTGTGGGTTTTTGCAAAGGGGTAGTCTGTCGGGCTTTTGATCGTCACTTTTACGCCAATAGTTATGTTCTATGGAACCCTTCCATTGATCGAGCTCTTGGACTTCCACAGCCTAATATTGCTAGAGGGATTCCATATTATGAAGTTAAGAACTCCCATGGATTCGGCTACGATCCTTCTAGCAAGGATTTTAAGCTGGTCAGACTTGTATATCTGGAAAGGCATTACATGGAGGCTCAACCGCTGGTTGAGATCTACACTCTTAATTCTGGCTGCTGGCGTGCCATTGATTCCCCTCCTCAGTCATATATTGTCAAGAAGAATCGCTTATCTACTTTCGTAAATGGGGCATCGCACTGGCTCGCGCACACTCCACCCAATGCTGCGGCGGGCACCACCTTCCGAAATGTCATACTTGCATTTGATATGGGTAAAGAGGTTTTCCATGAGATTGAAGTGCCCAGCTGCTTTGTTCAGGAGTCTCATTTGAACATGGCTGTTGGGGTGCGTGACGGATTACTTTGTCTAGTCCCGCAGAATTATAAACGAGGGGGGAAACAGTATATTTCTGTATGGATCATGAACCACTATGGTATTGGAGAATCTTGGAGCAAGCTATTCGATATTGATATTAGTCAACGACTACAGACGGTGGTAGCCTTCAGGAAGAACGGGGAAGTTCTAATTACCAACAAAGATGGGGAGCTTCTTTCTTACGAACCGAACACGCAACAAGTAACTCATCTAGGATTCCATGGATCTTCATCCGGGAGCTGGGAGAGATACTATGGCCGGGGGCCCTTTTTCATGGAGGCATACTCAGAGAGCCTCGTTCTACTAAACGTGCCAAATGGAGTCTCGGCACAAAAGGAAGAAAAGGTAGATCAGCACTCGCAAAATTGTTAGTTTTTGCAAAAGTTTGTATTCTAGAACTGAGACAATTACAGCATTTTCTCAAGACTTGGTGGACTAGATCTTGCACAAAAATAACCACTATCGTTGCATCATCATCTATAGTTATAAATGGGCATCCATCAAGTAAGAAACTAAGGGAAGAAATGGCATTCGAGAAGGGGATCTAATGTCCAAAATTTTCCAACTAACAAAAATATACGCACATGTACAATTTCTAGATTTAATGCCCCTTTCCTATTTCCCAATTATCTAAGCACACAATTGTCTTTCCCAGGACTAGGACCTAAACTACAGGATTAGCAGCCAGGGACCGAAAAGAACGGTAATGCTAATTTTCTCCCAATCTGTATGCCATTCAGTACTTCATTCTTTCATATGTTCTATCTTCCATTATAAAGTTTGCAAGCATTAACTTATAAGCATAATTCTATCCAGTAATTAATGTCGAAACCTCTTGGATTCATCCTATTCATGAGGTAAAGGATGAAGTCTTTTGGGAAAAGCCTTTCCAAAGTTTGCCAACATTACATATTTGAAACTTGAAAGACAAAAGTTATAACAGTGACTTAATCCGGTTTTTTTTTTTTCTTAGCAAGACAAGTATTCATAGATATACTAGCAGATTACAGGATACAAGTTCTACTAGGGTGCGTGTCATCTACAATTTTCTCAAAACCAACAGATACATCACGAAAATAAAAAAGGGATTTAGAGCCAAAAGTCTTGCTCTCATCCATTTCCTACCAGGGGAAGCCGCTTGAAGCGTTTTTAATATAATCTGATAAACATACTATAATATTGTGGCTAGAAGCAGTAGTGAAGGGTTGTGTGCTGCATCTTGTTGGTCTGGACTGGTTGGAAGAGAATTTCCCGTCCACTTTTCACTTGATCTTTGGTTAAGGAAAGCAGGAACATAGGATAGCAATCAGAAACTGTGTCAAATCGACGGCGAAGGGCCATCATAGGTAATGGCGGTGCGTGCAAGTCATGTGCCACACTTGGAGTAGAAAGGTATGTCAGATCTAGAAGATCCGATGCCGCTAGTCCCGAGGCTGTGGCATGCGGTGACAAGAGGCTCTATGAGGTGCGGCGGCGCGTGAGACTTATGCGCTGCACTTTTGAACAGATTTCTTCCGCCTTCTAGTAGATCGGCGCTTGGAGAGGCCGGTGGTGGGGCATGTGTCGGTCCAAGATCGGCATATTTCGATGCTATGGGGTGAAAACTAAAAGGGAAAACTGAAAAATACGAAGCTAAATGGAAGTCATGGCTGGCCAGGGGGGGAGGTGGGTGGAGCTGAAGCTCTAGCTCCCTCCACCCAATGAATAGAGGTGAATCCTGGCTGAGGCGATGGGAAGGCTTTTCGTCTAGAGGACTTGATCCAGTTCTTGATTAGCTTTCTTATGTGTTCTATGCGCTCTATCAAATAAAATTCTTTTTTGTCAGCCATTACTTTCAATTTAGATGGTTTAGATTTTTTGAAGCAAAAGGTTTCTATTGTTTCACTGATTAACTCCCAAAAAATGAAAAACACACGGCAAGGCCCCCATTACAAAGGTCACAAGCGAGGGCGTACCCAAACTTTAGAAAGCAAGATAGAGTGCATTTTTGGACAGGATGCAAAGTAAAAGCCACTTTTTTAGGTTAGGTTTGGATGTTGAGATAATATGAGAATTTTTGAAAATTTTGTGAATAGTGTTAAGATGAAATTTTAAAATATTATTTTTTAATATTATTATTGTTTTAAGATTTGAAAAAGTTGAATTAGAATTTGAAAAAGTTGAATTGTTTATTATATTTTATATGAAAATTTGAAAAAGATGTAATGATGAAATGAGATGAGATTTCTCATCTTTACCCCCAAACATAACCTTATACTTTTCTTGAGAGATTGCTGGAGTAATCACGTCAACCTGGTCACCGGCGGGCTGGGCAGATGTCGGTAGTAGCCTGTAGTCATCATCAACTGCACAAAAAAAAAAAAAAAATCATAAATTTTGTTTGTACGAGGGTGAGTGTACTTTATTTATGATAAAAAGAAAAAAAAAAACTGATGCTGAGATTGTATAAAAGCTTCATTTACGCCGCAACCTATTTTAAAATGAGTTTTGCTACACAACTTTCATCACACTCTATATTTCATATATTTTTTTTAAATTTTAATTTTTTAATATTTTTTTTAAAATTTTTTTAAAGTTTACTCTTTTAAAACTATTTCAAAATTTCTATTCATTATTTATATAATAAATATTTGATAAAAAAAAAAATGTAGTGTGTGGAGATTGTGTGAATAGTAAAAAGTTGTGGAGATTTTTTGTTTTAAAATAGCTTAGGAAGATAATTGTATGTCCCATGGGTTAGGGCCTCCCTGTCACTTAAAATCACCCCCCACTAATACAAATATATTCTCTGAAAGCTCCTTCAAAACATAAACTCATTTGTTCAAACCAAACATACATATTCCTCTACAAGGACATCAACATAATTAATCAACTCTACAAAACTCTCAACAAAAGTATCAACATCCTAGAATATCAAACCAACAGAAAAATATCAACTCTACTAAATAAGATTCTCCAATAATCTTATTACCCTTTGGTACTAAATCCATTATGCTCAATTGATCCTGTCCACATTTTTTATTCTTGATTCCCAGCTGAACCATCAAAACCATCTAAAAATATTGAAGGTAATTGGATGAATTATCAACAACTCATTAAGGAGTTAACATATTCCATTATGTAAACATGAGTCAATTGCAGAATGCAGAACAAAACATATTATCAAAATATTATAGCAACAATTCAGAAATATTTATATACAAAAGTTCTTTGGCATATCATAACTAAGCATCATTATATTAGAACATATTTCATGTTTAACCCATGGTAGGGTTGTACTATTCCCAGTGGTCAAATTGGATAGAAACAAAAGTGATGAAATCTTACTCTTATCATTCTCAAAGCCTCAAGTGTGCATACAAGAAAGGCTATGCAGAAAATTATTAATAGTAGGTACACTCAGAAACAGAAATGTTGGTACCAACACAAATAACGGAAGCTACAATTTTATACATATGATAAGGTCAGGACAAAAACTTAAACATAATGTTATATCAGAGGGTTTTCAGATGCAACATCATATCGTAACAAAGTACTGAATAGATGTAGATCATATTCATATCATCATGTATAAAAATTTGAGATTTCATATTCGCTCTTTTTATACAGTTGAGAAACAGAATGCCAAAAATGCTTATATCTATATTAGTCATGATAAGAAATATTTTTCTTTTCTTATTTGGATATAATGAGTTATGCAAAAAAATGACGTAGGTTATTTCCAATGTTTCATGACAAAATAAGCAAGTTTTTCATAAAAACTAACGTTAGTTCGTTTAGACAATATGTAGTATAGGAGCATCGCTTACCTGGACTTTAGTAATTTATCTACGTTTTGAGCATGTGCTCTATATCACAACCACCTAAGTTAGTCTTGGCTTAAATCTCAAAGGAGCTACTGTGAGAGGGAGAACCCGAGGGTTAGAGTAACGTGTGACACAGATAAAATAATAGAGAGCAGAAGAGACACATACAAAGACATTATATAGAGATACTCACTGGTGTCGGGGATGCGAATCGCAGACGAAGTACAAACAGAGGCATCGACGTACTGAGTATATAACGAAAACAAGTAACTCTCGGGGCATAGGAAGAGATATAAACAAAGAGTAAGAGAAATAGGCAAGGAGCTTACTGGAGTGGTCACGCTCTACGGAGCACGATGGCTGAAACTGAACGGAGATGAGCTAGAGAACCTAAGGGACTTGCCACAACGCACTCAAAGGGAAATTAAACCTGACTGAAACTAGAGAATCGAGAGAGAGAGAGAGACAGACAGAGACAGAGACAGAGACAGAGACAGAGACAGATAGCAAGGCTTAGTGCCGTGATGAGAAACCGAAGACAGCGTGACAGTGGCAATGGCAACCACTGCGGCACACAGGGGGAGGGAGGAGGAACGATCTGCAAGGGAGAATTTGTGAGGAAGTGGGGCACGAAGTGAGAGAGAGAGCAGTTGCGTAGTGGTATGAGAGTGAGGGTGAATGGGGGAGAGGGAAAATAAGGAGAACTGAAGGAAGAAGAAAAACCGTCGGGGGGAGAAGAAGAAAAAGAAAACTTACTAAAAGAGCGTCGTTTCCTTTAAACGGGCTGACTCTTTGCGGGCTTGGGCCTGAGTGTTACAATATTAGCACAGGATGGTAGCCACTACTTAGGACACCAACCACGTCTACCCACAAGATCAACCGAGCAATATGAGACATGCATGAGTTACCTGTGAAATTAAATTGTTCATAATGAAAAAGTGGGAGTATGAAAAGGATTGAAAATATTGTTGGCCTTACAAATCCCAGGCTGATCGTTTGTTTTTACAAATAAGATGAGATGAGATTAGTTGAGATTAAAGTTAAAAAGTTGAATAAAATTTTATTAAAATATTATTTTTGTTTTGGGATTAGAAAAAGTTGAATTGTTTATTTTATTTTAGATTGAAATTTAGAAAAGTTGTAATGATTAGATGAAATGAGATAAGATGAGTTGAGAAGTTTCCTGAAAACAAATTTTTGTTAATTTGAACTTAAGGACTTCAAGTGGAAGGACATTTTCAAAACATTAAATTGGTGTTAGTGGAGAATAAATCGAGAAAATTACTAAAACTTCTAGTTTCAACCTACATTAAGAATTCTTAAATTAAGGTTATTAATAATGGATAAAAAACTAATTGGAGCTGCCAACATATGGATTGGAGATCATTTGGAAATTTGTATTTTTTGAGGAAAAGGTGATTTGAGAAAAGTAGGTAGGTATTTTGACTGGATTTCTACTATATCTATTTGTTATAAACTAAATAGAATTGACTTAAATTGGTGAACTTTGTGGGAGAGAGATGACAGAATTTTAAGGGATTATGAAATAAGTGGATTTAAATCGAGGTTAACCTCGATTTAATTTCTAAATATAATGGGTTCAAATAATAATGGTTATAATCAAATATGTCATAATTTGGGGACATATATATTAAATATATATATATATAAGTATATTCCATCAAGAAAATATTTGCGTGTGATTCCATACAAATCTGAGTGTGATATATGATTTGAAGTAAAAATAATTAGGTGCCATTGAACTGTGAATTGATTTTATTTATGCAACTTAAATATATTTGAAATGAGAAGTATGGATTTTAATGTCAAAGTTTTGGAATGTGGCTAAATGTTTGTAAGGAAATTTGCCAAGTGAATATTGGTTTTGATTGAAATATGGATAAAACATAATGTTAATTGCGGTCTCTTTGCAAGGGATCAGAGTGGAAGTACCATAAGCTTATGGCTTCAAATCCAAATATGATATATCTACTATTGAGGCAGTAAATGAAAATTTGCAACCAGATCTCCGCTTCACACAGTAGCTCAGGGTCATTTTGCAAGATATATGTGGTTGTCGGGTGGTTGCGAGTCACCCCACTACAATATTTGGACATCGTGGGGTGGCATGGCATCTCGTACCACCCGTGAGGTAGGGGACTCCCCTAGCTCCAGAACTTTTTTTTTTTTATTGGTTTTTTAGTTAATATGAGAGGACAGAAGAAATAAAAGAGGTAAATTTCAAGAATTAAAGAGCACCAAACCTCAACATGAGAGAACAGATGATCAAGACAAGAGTTATTTATTTATTTAGATGAACAATTGAGATGGCCTAATTAGAATAGAGAAAAGGAAAAAAACTACCATGCCGCCCAAATGTTACTGTTCCATTTGACTGCTCAATGAATTTTGTTTTTTTGTTTTTTTAACTTAATGATTAAGAAAGTAATTTTTACTGTATTGATGTATTTTTTTTATATTTTTTAAAAATATTTAAAAAAGATAAAAAAATGTGAATAAAAAAAAACACTACTTTTATACTAGCGGTCACTTGCAGTGGTAAGCTGCAAACGGCACAGTAGTGCAACTCTCGATGAAATATATATATGTTATGAAGAAAAATAATAAATAAAGCAAATACCGATATGGTTAGAGACCAGGAAATTGGTCTCAAAACTCGCTTTTTTTTTTCTTCTTTTCATCATATTTGCACTGTATTTATTGTTTTGGAGTATCTTGTTAGGGAACCCCACCTTCTCTAATATGTATCATCTTTTATTTTAATGAAGTTTGCTTGCTGAGAAAAAAAAAAAAAAAGATTACGAACATATTGCCTCAACTTTTATATATTAAAATGGATATTGTAGTAGAGTGCAATAAGCTCATGGTTTCAATTCCATAGATGATATTTGCTTGATCTTGTAGTCAATTTGACCATCTTTACTTACTAAAGTTAACTCTCCTATTTTATGCTACTTTCATTCTACATTTTGTCAACCTCAACCACACACATTCATATGACTTTCATATGTTGATTAGTTCCATGGACAACTACTTGAAATTGGCTAGCTACTTGCTAAGATTGAAGATAACAAAGTCTTGGATGAAGATCAACAAAATTTCTCTTAACTCTTTGTTAATATCCCACAAAAATAAATTCACAATCTAATGTAGTTTGATGTGGTAAATTAAATTGTAAAGCAGATCTAATGTATCCTATGAAACTGTGTCCACTTGTAGATTTATTTTTGTGGGATCTATTTGTGGTTATAACACTTCTCCATTTTTTAGGCCTTTAGATTTGAGACCTTTAAGATACTATGGATTCTTACATGGAGAAATTTAAGGTTGCTAAGATTCACTTGTGTAGACTACTTAGTATGGGAAAATTGTTTACATGTTTCTATAACACTTTGTGTGATTGAAGATAACAAAATCTTGGATAAAGATCAAAATTTCTCTTAAATTTTTGCTAATAATTATTTTTAGGCCTCTGGATCAGAGACCTTCGAGATTCTATGGATTCTTAGGTGCAGAAATTTTAAAGTTGTTAAGATTCACTTGTGTACACTACTTAGCATGTGAAAATTGTTTACATATTTGTATAAGCTGTGTTGAAACTATGTGGTTGATTTTATTTCAAATGGCGCTTTAAATTCCATAAATGATATTTACATCCCTGACTGAAAATATTAAATATAAAATGGTTCAATCTTTACATTCAATTTAACCACCACTTCTTTGTAAGGTATCTTGTTAAATTCTTTTTAATATTTTTCAGAAAAATTGATAATGCCTGTAACACCCCCACCTAATTATCTATTAAGATTAACCCTTAATCTCTCTTAGAATAAGCTTATAATACTATAGTATATTTTTGGGCTTTATAATATTTTTTCGCATAAGATTTATTATTATTTTTAAGAGAGTTGGTTAGATTTATTTTACCCATTAAACTATGGCACTTAGTGTCATTAGTGGTTAAGCTTAAGGATTAAGTATGAGTGGTTTAATAAGCAAGCCCATTAGTGATACACTTATGATCCTTAAACCCTTAGAATGTTATGTGCTAAGACTTAGAAGTCTTGAACCCAGCTTATAAGAGTTTAAGGATAGGTTTGGAAGTTTCATCTCACACAAAATTCTTATCTCATCTCATCTCATCATTATACATTTTTCAAATCTTCATACAAAATATAATTAACAATTCAATTTTTTCAAATTCCAATTCAACTTTTTCAAAATTCAAAACTAAAAAATAATATTTTAAACTTTAAAACAAAACACAAAATTCTCATCTCATCCTCCAAACCTATCCTAAGTCTTTGTGGGATAGCCTTAGAAAGATTTGGTCCATATGGCCTTTTAGGCCTAACTTGGTGGTAGCTTTGACCTATGGCCCATTTATGATAAGGCAAGCCTTTTAAGCCCCATCTTTGTAGATCTTGGGGCCTCTCATGACCTCTTAAAATCTAGGACCAGGGCCTCTCATCAACTCATACTCAAAACTCATAAACCATGCAACTTCCTCTCACGGCCTTTTTATGCCCAACAAGGCCTAAAGCCTTATCTTGCATTTTCACACTTCTTTTCTAAGTCCACATACACCATACCTTTTTTTTTCTCAAGCCCACATTATACCCCATGCCCCTAAGGATTTCCTTGGGCTCAAATTAAGTTTTGAACTTGAATTAAGCATTAATCAACGTCTACATGATTAGTGATCTCTAAACTATGTTTAAGCTTAATTTCATTTTTAATTATTTACCTTTTTGATCTAGACTTTATTATTTTTATTTTTATTTTTCATCAGTCATAGACTAAATTAGAAGATTACTATTGATCCAACACATGTCATTAGAGGCAAAGACATGCCAGTCCCTAAAACATCACAATCGGCAGCTTAATGCATCACTTGGTACATTATATACATTCAGCCCCTAGTCCATGTCAATTATACCTTTTTCTCAAGGAAATTTTTATTTTTTAACACCTCACATTATCCCCCTTAGTTTAGTTTGAGTATGGGTCGTTTTTACCCCAAGGAAACTAAACCAAAGTTTCCAACCGATTCTATTAGAGGCCTAGTTGAAGCCAAACCGAATGGCTTGTGTTTTGTTGCACTTCTACACACGCCACCTCCCTCCTCCACCAATCCTCAAAAGCTCATCTAGTCATCATGTTGAACCTTGACTCAAAGCCACCCCAAATAGAGCTAAAAATCGAGTGGCTTTTATGCAAGATACCACTCAGCAGCAACCCCAACTTCACCTCTTCTTTGAGTTACACACACATAATCACTTGACAGCTAATCATCCACCATCTACCACCTAAAAAAGCCTTCAAAGGGTGTCTTGATAACGACACAAATCAGCCATGGAGATAAAACAAAGGTGATGCAAGCAAGAAATGAAAATCTATCCAAATTTTCATTCTACTACCCGACGGCACTATGGCATGACCTCATGCCTCATTGGTTTTTGTTTTCCTTTTTATTTTCACCCCATGGTAGCTCTGGCACCCACTTAGCACTTTGCAGCACTTGAAATGAAGAAATCATGAGGGATAGGGCCCTATTCACGTCTGCACAAGGATGACACTAAGCTTAAAGTTGGGGACGGCGCATTCACAAATATTTTCCTTTTTATTATTATTTTTTACCTACTTTCAAACACTTTCACTATCCAAACCAAGCCTTAAAAAAAACGAACGGACAGCGCATGAGTCGGCAACTTTGGTGATCCACACACACAAATATATAAATATATATATATGCTTATTAAATTACTAGACATGATAATATAAATAGTATACCAGCTGGCTAATCAGAGACGGTCATGCGCAAATAAAAAATAATTAAATCATAAAAAAAAAGGAAAAAGAAAAAAGATTGCAGATTCGCCTTGCCACTTGCACTCAAAAGGACAACAGCGCGCCATATATGTGCTACAAGTTGCTAGTGACCTGCATGTCATTCGGGCCCTCCCCCATCCACTGTACCTCAGCCTTGCCCATGCATGCTTCCCCATCCTTCTCATCTAGATAATCATCATCAAAGCCCATTGCATATTTTCCTTGACACTGGCCAAACTTGTTATCATGTGTGAAGAGAACCAAAAACGATATCGACCTATTAAATATACCGACGTTGTGTTCAACTAATTAGATACATCAGTTGCTTTAGCGAAGCTCTTATTCATGACCCAAAATGGAGAATATTGTAACAGCGCGCTTATTTTGTTATTAATAATCTGTTCCATTAAAAAACACTAAGAGCTTATCAACATGTAGAAGCCGCAAGCTCGAGTTTCGATCGATGGAGATTAAAACTTCTACCCTTTGTTTCCTCGTCTATGAATGTACACTCGAATATATAAGTAGGACCGGAGGCAATTACATTTTATCCCATGTCATACCATTCTTTTGTACACCTTAAACTACCACTATATAGCATGTTGAACGTGGTGCATCCAGATTGCAAGTTCCTCTTGGTGCACATTTTGTCAAAGTATATTTCATACTTATACCCATGATTTATAATATGGTTCGAAAAATATATAAATGAGTGTATGGCCAAGCTTCATGTTTGTCTTTTAATGGCTTCCAGGGATTTATAGCTCCTTTTTTAATTTGGGGACCAATTCAAGCCGCTAATCCTATGCATTTTGACCCTAAAGCACATGATGTCGATATGAACTGAGGCAATAATTAATGGACCTAGTTTCGCAGCTAGCAGAAGAAGTTTATCCTCTTTCTTTTGAATGAGGTGATGGACCTCCGATCCATCTTCAATGAGAGGAGTTTTATCCTATGTGTTCGTATTTTCAACATGCTTTAACAAGGATTGAATCAACTAGTTACCCAAAAAGTTTTTGATTTAAGATCCTCAAGGGTTTCTGAATTTGTTTTTAATTTTGGTCATTTATATGCGAGTACGAACATTTTGGGGTTATTGTATAGCTTGCTTATAAAAAAATAATACTACTCTTACCATTCAATTCTATCGCTTTGACTTTTATAGTTTTTATTTTTATTTAATGATTAAGGAAGTGTTGTTTAATAATATTATAATTTTTTTAATTTTTTTTAAAAATATTTAAAAGTGTTAAAAAATACATGTATAGAAATAAAAAAAATAAAAATATATCTTATAACTAACGGTAACTCCCAACAATAATTGGTAGTGGTGAGTGTAACAGCACTCCTTATAAAATGGTGTCCATTTCTCATAAAGTGATGTCACGATTATTCTCTTAAATTTGGATATATAGGGTGTAATCGGTCTGATCACGTTAGACTTGGGGGGGACGTTTTTGGACCAGACTGCTTTTTTTGGGTCCACTCAGTCTTCTTGAGCTACTTCAATCCGGGTCAAGTCAATTTTGCCGGTTTGTTTTTTTAAAGCCTGATTAACATAAACAAGTTAAACTTCAAAAACACGAATCTGGCCAGATTTTGTTTTGGGCCGGCCTTAATATATTTGTGGCCCAGACAAGTCCAAGTTGTGTTTGTTAATTTTTTCCCCCGAAACACAAAATGAAAAAAAAAAAGATCAATATAGATTGTGATGGCCATGGGCTTGGGCTTGGCTTAGAATGGACCGAAAAAGTATACGGATGTGTCGGCTACTAATGCTAAATGTACAAGAGGTTTAAACCAGTATGAAAATTTATCCGTCAATAGTAATATCCATAATTCATCGTCATTTCTTTTCGAATGATATTATACACTATCATTAATTCATCAATTAAAATCAAAATACAATGAACCGTACATGCTTTGTCACCTAACTAAAATAAACATCTTAATAAATATAAATAACTACTAATTGAAGACAGACCACCGAGCCCACACCTTGGGCAAGGTTGGTCCTTCTCCCTCAAGAAACTATGTTTAGGCTAAATCTGCATCAAGATTTACGGCTCTAGTAAACGAAATCACAGCTAGGACCACCATTGTGAGACTTCTAAAAAATCCTAGTAGGTTAAAATCCACGACAGTACGAATAATGAGAGACAATAGAAATAAATATGCATACATTGTTTCATGTCAATAAATCTGTGAATACATATATTTATGCATAGTAAGGACTCACCACGCGAGAATAAACATATATATTCATAGTCATCGCCTATTCCAGCCATTGATGTCAATTCTGACCACTCTAGCTGAACTTTGGATTTAGGCGGACCACATTCCGTTCCTAGCTATTTTACTGGCAATTTCATAATTTTAAAATCTAAAAGACATTTATATAATTTTAATTCTTTGTAGCTTTAAATATGTCCCCTCGGGGTATGTTCGAATAATGAAATGCGATGAGAATTATGTAAATAGTAATAAAATGGTTTGTGAATAATAGTTAAATAGTTTGAGTTAAGATGTTTTATTAGGTTTTAGGAAAAGAGAGAAAATTTTGAATAAAAATATTATAAAGTTAAAAAATTGTTTGAATATTATTTTTTAATATTTCTAACTCTATGTCGGTTTGTTTTATGTTGGAATTTTGTTTTGTCGGTTTTTTTTATTAGAATATAAGATGAAATAGGCTGTTGGACTTATGTCTATAGCTTTGTTGGATGCTTCTCCTCCTTTAGATTTGGAGGGATTTTAGGTGTTTGTTGGAGAATGGAGTGGGATGCTCTCTTTTTGAGAGTCTAAAGTTAGACAATGCTCCCACTTTTCGTGTGCGTGAAGCTTTCAACATAATTTTAGATTGACTTGTAATTTTGAGTCACAGCTATAATTTCCTTAGGGAATGGTTGGAAGGAATGAAATGAAGTCTATTTCTTATAAAAAAAAAAAAAAAAANCTGAGGAGTGCTAGCCCTAGTTTTGCTGCCCTGATCAAAGGATATCAAAGAAGAATTATACAACTCAAAGAAAGCATTTTTTCTAGGAGTACCGGCTGTACCACCTTGATGTGCATGATTTTGTCCCTTTGATTTTGAAGAAACTGACGAGTCCTTACTGATCAAGGAACCGCACTGTCTTGGCTGGGTTTGGTAGAAAACTTTTGACACCACTAACTCTCCATCTTTCTCTTCTTCATTATTTCCAAGGTGGTATTGATGCATTACCCAATTCGTTTTCTCAGGCTTTCTTTGCTTTCCATAGTTGGTGTAGAGCACAAGTATCTTCTTAAAACCTTTCGCCTTGCAACTGTCCAAGATTGGCCTCGTCTTTCCTGTTTTATGCCACCTCGTCTCACCACCTTCCATGTCAGTGTGCACCTTTCTCCGTTTTCTAGTCCCCGTCGTGTACGCTTTCGACGGTCGGTGAAAGAAGTGACGGACTAGGCCATCTTTGCTAACTCCTGCATTTATATATATAATATTAGTTGGAATAGCATCACAATGTATTAATCAACATGCCTGAAACGTAACTACTACAGCCAACTGGGATGAACTACCAATTATCTTCAGTTAACTTTATAAATGTCTTGTTGAAGTACTAGCCACGCGGCGCCGAATCAAAGGAAAAGAAAAACAAGTAGAATAAATTAATTAGGAAAAATATAAGCACCAATCGACCCCAGAGCATATAATAAAAACTTTTAAAAACTCCTTTTGACTCCCAAAAGTTCTCTGCCCTGTTTGGATCGATGAAGAAATCCCCTCAATTCATCTCAATTTATCTAATTTAATTATTACAATTTTCTTAATTTTCATACAAAATATAATAAATAATTTAATTTTTTCAAATCTCAAAATAATTATAATATTAAAAAATAATATACTAACAATATTTTATTCAACTTTCATCTCAACTCATCTCATCTCAACTCACTAATATCTAAATGAAAAATTCTATTTGCAGTCTTCAAGTGGAGACTGTATGTGTAGGCTATTTATTAAATAAGAAAAAACATCATTTTAGGACAAATATTTTTATAACTTTAAAAAATTTTAAAAATAAAATTTCCTAAACTTGCATTGCAGTCCCCAAATCTCTCATATAAAACATAAAAATTAGAGAAATTCTATTTACAGTCCTCAAATGAGGACTGCATGTGCAGAGCTTTTATAAAATAAGAAAAAAATCATTTTAAGAGGGATATTTTTGTAATTCTAAAAAATTTTAAAAATAAAATTACCTAGACTTGCATTGCAGTCCTTATTTAAAGACTGTATATAGCATTGCTCTAAAAATTAACTTAAACCTGAAATAAGCCTAGCTTTCACAAAGTTATATAATAAAGTTGATTAATATTATATATATAAATAAAGTTAAGCACACCGAGATGGAATTTTGGCTCTCCCGTTGCGCGCTATAAAGGGTAGACATTGAAGTGTTGTTTCTTTTTCATTCTAAAAGGTGGTTGTACAAATTAAGACGGATTAACATTTCGATTAGATTGGCCGGGTTTCCCGGATGTATATATCTTAAGATATATTGAGAGAAATTAATACAGGTGCATCCCAAAATATTAGCTTTTCTTTTCAGATTCTACTTTCTAGTACTCAACATACTAAGACAGACAAAACAGGAAATCTCTACGTACAGTACTTCCATGTTTGTTTTGTTTTGTTTTTTTATTTTTTTTTTCTGTAAAAACTTGATTGGATTTCAAGAAATTGTACTTCACCGTTAAAGATGGAATACGTGCAAATCAGTCTAACTTGAATTAACTGAAAGACAGCTTGTAGAATATGAATTATTTTTCAAGTCAAATACAATTTCTGATGTTTCAGAAAAAAATGAAATACAAAAATCGGAAAAAAAAAAAAAAAAAACCATGAAATTGGTAGCTAGAGTGCTGCGGATTTTTTGCTCTTATTTTTGCATGGGCAGATCACAAATTATATTGTGCAGACCATCATGCATGCTTAGCATTCTAGACCTAAATTATTTTAGAAAGAAAAGACCATGAAATTGGGCTCTTTAATTAATTAGAATTCACCTGGCAATTTCTCTGGGTGGGTGTAACAAATTCCATTCTCTCCTTCAATCGTAGGGATGAACTCGTCGATAAGAGGGTGAAGCTTACGAGCATCGGACTGAACCTTGCCCTCCAAATGTTCCAGAATTTCTGGATCAGTTGGATCGAACTTCACACCCGAAGGTAGCCCCGGCAAATCTTGAAGTCCAGCCTGTTGCATGTTATTTTCATCGTTAGTTTTTAACACCAATGGAAAGATGGCAGAACGCATAAACAATATTATTATTTCCATAAAAAAGAACAAAACAAAGAAAGAGATCGAAGAGATTAAAATGAGAATTTCTACAAATTTTAATTAGGACCTGCTTATGATCTCTACATTTCAACTGATAACCACACATTCGACAAGTTCTAATTAGATAATGATCATCTTTGTCGGCCTTTGCGGCGATGATTAATGTTTGGCTGTCGACACGTTCATTGCATTGAGTCATTTCCTAGTTTCTCTGATCTTATGCCCATTCCACACTGGAACGTCTTTCGTTCTTGGTTTCTCCCCCTAAGATTAATGGAGAGAGAACGGATAATTAAAAGGAAGAAAAAAGGAATCTAAAGCAACTAGATCGTCTCAGCTTCTAACGCTCGCTCCCCCCTCATGCATGCTGATCTTGATCTTGAGGGTTGCCAGGGATATATATTCTTCCTCGCCTTTTAGTCCTTGACTCTGCATGATTGAATACATGATTTCTTCGCAGATCACTCGTTCATCTTAGTTACTAGAGAAAGAGAGAAAGGTAGCTAGGTAGCGTGAATCAAAACGGGTCGAAAGACATCTTTAGAAATACAGCAAGTTGAAAATTAAGAAGACGTTGGAAAAAAAAAAAGAAGTTGCTTCGATCTTAAGTTTGGTTTTGCTTGCATATATTATAAATGCCCAAAAACTTGTAGAAGAATCAAAGTAGTTTTGGGTCCTTTTTAGTCTGACTGGGCAAATTATATAATTTGTTAAAACGGGTTTAAGTTTTAAAAGATTAAACCAAAAGTTGGGAAAAGGGTTTGAGTGGTGATGGGGCAACCAATGTTTGTGTGTGTGTGTGTGTGAGAGAGAGAGAGAGAGAGAGAGAGTGAGAGAGGCAGATTGATATTGGGATCTAGGTTCAATGTCGTCCTAGAGTGTACATAAAGCTAAAGTATAAATTTCAGAATAAAACAAAAACATAATAGGAAAAAAAAGCCATAAGTTAGCATCCAACCACAATCCGATTCCTTCGCGTAGACTTCTCAAGCAAAGCAAGAAACCCCTCTTTCTCTCTCACTTATTTTACGTGTGTTACTCTCAACCTTATTTTTTTTAAAAAAAATTATGCTAATAAAAATTGAAGGATACGATCAGACCATAAGGCTTGGAGAGTTCAAACAAAAACTTCGTTGTCGGTGCCACAGCAATACAGGAACACAAAATAAAATACAATATATATATATATATATATAATAAATGAGGAATGAAGTGAAATTAATGGTCTAAGATATGAGATATGAAATAATCCTTGTGAGGAGGGTGAAAGGGGCCGGGAAGAAAAGAGAAATGAGATCTATATGATGGACCCAAACCAGCTCTCTTCTTCACTCAAACAACATTTTGAGAGATGAAAACTCAAGAAATATTTATAGAAGGGTATTATAGAGGACGTGTCTCACACCACCAACTGCTTGAATGACCTGCAATAGATGAGAGGGTGGCACTAGATGCCAAGGGGAGCTTCGATGCCTAACTTATAGAAGCGTGATCTCAATATGACTATAAATGCAATAGTCCTATCTTTATTACCTTTAGGTCTTATTTATAGAGGTGTTGAGGACGTGGATAGGCACTACTTATCCCGTAATAAGTGGACGAGATAACCATTCTAATCTATTGGTATTATCATATCACACGGTTAGGCCCATGGGTCACATGGACTCTTGGATAGTGAGTTCTCCAGTCTTGGGCCGACAGGCTGAACAGGTCCTCTAGGTGTGGGCTTATAACCAAGGGACCTAAATATCCCTTCCAAGTATCTCGCTAATTTTCTATGTGCTGGCACAAAGGAAATTAATTTATTTTATATCATTTTAATTCACGTGAAGGCACCTTACCCCGCTGGCTTGGGGCAGGTATGGGCCACTCAGACTTCCTTTCCTTTTACCCCGCTAAGAGTCCATGTTAACTAAGATGTGGGTCCAAACTTATCACCGCATTACCCCAAGAACCTCCTCTTCATTACGCCTTCCCCTCTTTCATTTTCTTGATTCATCTTCTCTCTCCTATCTATGCCATATCTCTTCTTGCTTTTTCACATTCTCTCTCACCTTTGTGTCGGGTCTCTTCTTTTTCATTTCTCACATCTGCTCTTAGGGCTAACCATGGCTCCTCACGCACCCCTAACCAACCTTCGACCCAGACTCCTGGGGGCCTCTTCCCATGCCGCCACAGAATCTTTTCATGGCCGAGCCCTTCATTCTTTGAAGAATTCACTTGGTGGTCCACCCTTACAGAGAGCGGCCTAACGAAGTTGAGGCCACCTATTGCATCTCAAATTTTGTGGAGCTCTCCAGTCCGGAGGGAGGATGCAGTGATAAGGAAGGGCACGCGGGATCAGTTGCCCTCCCGGTTTGTGCCCTAGCGCACTGCTTGCGATTTCCTTTTATTCACCCAGTCCACGACATCTTGGACTTTCTAGGGTTGGCTCTTGCACAACTTCACTCACATGCGTGGCTTGTTCTACTATGCTCATGTGTGGTCTTCCGCATGACCTTGGAGCCCTTGAGGGGACGTACCCAGATTTGACCGCTAAGTAGTTCCTATCTTTCTATTATGTAAAGGGATTGTCAGGTATCATTTGTAGCTTTCGCGTTTGTTCACAACGCTTGGCGGCTTTTGAGCCCCGCCACTCTAATGCCAAATAATGGCGAAGACAAATTTTCTTTCTTTCTAGTGGAGGTTGGGAACTTCCAGCCTCCGAAAGGAACATTCGAGATTTCTCCATTCGTGTGAATTGGGGCAAAGTCTCTGACGACAAAAGTCTCTTGCTAGAGTTGACTGATAAAGAATGCTCTCGCGTTGATAAAGTCTTGTATTGGTTTAAAGAAAATGATGGTGGCCTGGGGACCGAGCAACTCCTATCCACCACCAATATTGACAGATTCCTCGTGGTGCCTAATCGTGCCCACGTTAGGGGGCATAAACTCAAGGTTGTGACACCTCCGGCTAAGAGGCGTGCTTCTCCGTCTGCTGAGTGTCCCCAAAAATGCCATCGTCGTAATGTGGGCTGCGAGGGTGAAACTGTAGAACCCGTCATGGAGGTGGAAGTGGAATCAAGAGGGCTCATGGCTTCTGGTTCTAACTTTGTTGTTGGGAGTAAGGCTCCCCAAGCCTCTCCTATGAGGGTGTCGTCACTGACATCACCAAGTCTTGACGATCTTAATGGGCTCGACTTTGACTTATCCTCTAAGGAGTCTAGTTCAATGGGTACTCCCCCTTTCGAGTTCTCTCCCTGACTTCAATTTCTAGTGTCGGCAAGATTTTTGCAAACATTTATGACGCATTTTCTATGGGCGTGTCTAGGATGGCCACGCCTGAAGATGTTGCCCCTCAAGTTGGGGGCACCCAGACCAAACCAATGTTGAAGGCGACAACGACATTGAAACCTATGGTGGGAAAAATTCTACCGCAAGTTCCCAACCAGTGACCATCTTGGGAGGTGAAACCCCACCAACAGATCAAGAAAGGGTCTCTATTCCTTCCCCTTCTTCCTCTTCTTTTGGCAATGATGGGGACTCCTCAACTCCCTGGGAAGGGGGTGGGTCATCCTTGGAAGAGGGGAGGGAAGGGAGAGATGGGGCCAATTCGGATAGAGTTGGAGGCTGGAGCCCTAGCGACCATAGGGGTCCAAGATGTGTTTGTGCCGGAGCCAGAAGTTCTAGCCTCCCCTCTTATGCCTTTAATGCATTCCTTCTTAGAGGAAACGCAGGCGGAGGTCAAACTAAGTGGGGTCGAGGAGGAGGAGCACCTAGGTGTCCCCCTCCTCCCTTTGGGCCTGTGGCGGAGATGTCTCAACGCTTGAAGGATTTCTTGTCCCAGTATCGTCTTGCTTTGTCCTTGATCTTACTTGATTGTTGGTTGTTCTTGCTTGTAACGACTATCTTATTTGGCCTTTGTATTGTGCAAGGGGTGGACGACTTGGCGGCTTGGATTGTGAGTGACCGCGTCCACTTGGAAGATGAGGTGCGGGAGAGGTGAATTCAAGGGTTCTTTACCAAGAATGAGATAGACTGTCTTTAGGCCAAGAAGATTGAAGTTGAGTTCTATTTAGAACAAGTTGATGGGCACATTCATGCCTTAGAAGCCAACCTCTAGTCTCTCCTTGAAGAGTCCTGTGAGCTACGGGTTGAATTTCTTCACACCCAGTCCCTCCAAGCTCGCAACTGTTTTGCTCTACAGCTGGTGGAATCAGAACAAGCATCTGCTAGAGCCCAAGTATCTTGGCTAAGTGAGGTGCTAGCCTCATCTAGAAAGTCGCAGGTGGATGCTGAGCAGCGTTCCCCGGAGTCTGCCCAGGCTTGTCTTTCACCTCTAACCTTGCCCTCGAGCTGTTAGAGGTGAAAATGTCACATGTGGAGGAGCGTAGGCAGCGAGACCTTCAACTATCTGAGGCGAAGGGGGATTATGAAAGGTTGGAGTCACGGTTTGCGGCATATAAGAAAAGTTGGGAGGAGTGCGCTTGGACTCCACAACCAGAAAGCAGAAGGCAAAGACATAGGAGTTTGAGTCTCAATTGGCTTCTGCCAATTGTGAGTTGGTTCATTTGCATCCTCCAGTGGCCGACACCAGGGCTGTTAAAGACTGAGCCTTCGGGTACAGTTATGGGGCTAGGATGGCTCGGCATTCCAAGGGTACTGCAACTCCTTTCCCTAACTGTCCTTCAGGTGGTAGGAACCCTGTCTATTGGTGGTGATGACCACTTACGGTCCTTCCCATCGTGGGTTGAGCTTCCCCTCATCTTGAGTTGTCACTCCCTTTTCCTTGACTTTCCTTCAGACCTAGGCTTGACCCGTTTGTTAAAGTAATGCTCAACTTTCCTCTTGTTGACAATGTTCTGGATCTCTGCCTCTTCCCTCTTTTCTTTTAGCAGATTGAGGTGTTCCTCGAGTGCCTCATTGTTTTCAGCTTGGTTAAAGTGGCTGGTCCGGTATGTGGGCAGGCCAACTTCTATAGGAGCGACTGCTTCGCTTCCAAAGGCCAGAGTGAATGGTTTCTCACTTGTTGAGGTATTCATAGTTGTCTTATAGGTCCATAGGAATCCTAGGAGCTCCTCTGCCCATTCTCCCTTTTTGACGTCAAGCTTTTATTTTAAGATCCCGAGGAGGGACTTATTTGTTGACTCCGCTTGTCCGTTGGCTTGGGGTGTTCATGTTATGAGTATTTTACCTAGATGCCCAACTCCCGACACCATTCTTTGTAATGCTCCGAGTCGAACTGCTTATCGTTGTCAGAGACTATACTGTTGGGAATGTCAAACCTGCACACGATGCTCTTCCAAAGAAATCTAATGATGGTCTTTGTTGCTCTGATTGCGAGGGGCTCTACTTCCACCAATTTAGTGAAGTAGTCTACCGTGACGACTATGTGTTTTACCCCGCCCTTCCCTGGCGGAAAGGGACAGAAAGATCAACCCCCCATTGTGCAAATGGCCAAGGGGCAGTAATAGAGAGCAGTTTCTTAGGCGGATAGTGTGGAATGGGAGCTTAGACCTGGCATTGAGTGCACATTTTTGCAAACAGTTTGGCACCCCTTAAGGCGTTGGGCCAATAGTAGCCCGCCCTGAGGGCCTTCCTTGCTAAAGCTTTTCTGCATGAATGGTTGCCACAAATGCGCTTTCTCGGACGAGATGCAATTTAGTAGAGGGGCGGCAAAACCCTTCTTGTATAGGATTCCCTCAACTTTAACAAATTGCGCTGCATTCCTTTTAAATTTTCTTGACGCCTCCTTCCCCTCCAGCAGTTTACCGGTACCTAGGTATTCTAATATTTCCTTTGCCCACTCTAGCCTCGAGGGTGCAAAGTGGTTCACCTGTGCTTCGATTGCTGGGATCTCTATCACCCTATTTTCTACTTCCCAAGGCAGATCTGTGTCATCCCTTGCAGAGGCAGCTTTAGCCAACCTATCTGCTATTGCATTTTATGCCCTTGGTACTCGCTCAAGACTAAAATAAGTGAGCTGGTCGCAGATTTCTAGCACCCGATTTAGGTACTTTTCAGTCTTTCCCATTTCGTGGTGCAAACCCCAGTTACTTGGTTTACCACTATTTGACAGTCGAATTTGGTTTTGATCTCATTGGCGCCTAGAGCCTTCATAATTGATAGTCCTGCTATTAGGGCCTCATACTCGACTTCATTATTGGTGGTCTTGAAAGTAAGAGTGGCCATGTAATAGTACTCCTGACCTGACTCACCAACGATGTAGATCCCTATACCTCCTCCCTTCTAGCAGGCAAATTCATCAACAAACACTACCCAGGGTCGGCTAGGATGCTAGATTTCAATATCCTCTAAAAAGTCGGTGAATTTGGCATTTAAGTCTGCTAAGGCTTGCCCCTTTATTGCACTTCTGGGCAGATAGTTGTATCAAACTCGCTGAGCTCCATTGACCATGTGACTAGTCTTTCAAAATTGTTAAGCTTCTGTAGTATTCTATCGTATGGGTGCTCTGTAGCACTTTTATTGGGTGGGCCTGAAAATACGGTCGTAACCTCCTGGTAGCTATCACCAGTGCAAATGCCAACATTTCTATCAATGGGTACCTGATCTCAATGCCTCTTAGCACACGACTCGTGTAATATAGCGACACCTATGTTGCTTCACCTTCTTTGACCAAGACCACTGAGACGACATGGGGCGAAACCTCCAGGTACACATAAAAAAATGTCCCCTTGATTGGGCTATTTTAGTAGAGGCGGGTTGGCCAGATATGGCTTCAGCTCTTGGAAGGCTCTGTCGCATTCTTCATTCCATGGTTGTGCCTTTCGTAAAACCTTAAAGAAAGGAAGACACTTGTCCATAGACCTCAATACAAATCTATTCAGGGCGGCTGCTCTACTTGCTAGTCGTTGGGAATCGTTAACACTTTTTGGCGGTGCCATATTTAAGATGGCATTGATCTTTTCGGTGTTTTCCTTAATACCTCTCTCCGAGACAATAAAGCCCAAAAAATTTTCTGAGTTGACCTTGAAGGCACACTTAGCCGGGTTCAACTTCATCTTGTATTTGCGCAGCACCGCAAAGGATTCTCTAAGGTCTGCTAGGTGCTGGGTAGGTTCCTTGTTGTTCACTAGTAAGTCATTGACGTACATCTCCATGGTCTTCCCAATTTGATGCTTGAACATCCGATTGACCAGCCTTTGAGCCTTTAATAGGTCGCCCCAGCTTTCTTCACGCCAAAGGGCATCACTTGGTAACAAATAAAGGCCTCTGTCGATGATGAATGTCGTTTTCTCCTGATCCGCCCTATTCATCCGGATCTAATTGTACCCTAAATAGGCATCCATGAAGCTCAAAACTTTGTGTCCTGTCGTGGCGTCTACGATGATATTGATTTGCGGCAATGGGAAACTGTCTTTAGGGCAGGCTTTGTTGAGGTCAGTGAAATCTACACACATTCTCCGCTTCCTGTTAGCTTTCTTAACTAGTACTACGTTGGAGAGCCATTCTGGGTAATACATTAACCTTATAAACCTCACCACCAAGAGACGGTCTATCTCCTCAGATATGGTCATGCACTTCTCCGTACTGGACAACCTTATTTTTTGGCTTACCTTTTTGGCCTCCAAGTTGACGCATAACTTGTGTTCTATCACGGCGTTGTCAATCCCTGGCATCTTTATGGCTCTAGGTGAACACATCTCTATGTTCTGGAGGCAACTTCGTCTTGACCCTTGTCGTGGTGTTTGGGCATTCCAGATGTAAGGCTACTATTTCTAGTGGTTCATTTGCTTCGGCCTACATCAAGTTATTCTCGTCTCTCAGTTCTACGTCCTGGCCAACTTCTACCAAGGGCAAGGGTGGCGGCCTTTTTGTCCAGACCTTCTGCGACACACACACTAGGTGCCCTCACCCTTAGTTCCTAAACATAACATTCCCAAGCAAGGATTTGTTCTCCATAAACCTCACCGACAGCTGTTTCCATTGAAAATTTCATTTTCAAGTGGTAGATAGAGGTGACTATCTTTAAGTCATTCAAGGTTTGTCTGCCTAATATTGCGTTGTAAGATGACGGGGCTTTGACCACCAAAAAATCTGTCATTATGGTTACCATATGGGCACCCTAGCCAAATGTGACTGGCAGCACGATGGCACCCATGGGTTGAACAACTTCTTTAGAGAACCCTTTCAGGGGAGATGGCAAAGGGCACAACCTATCGGGGATAATGCCCAATTTGATGAAAGCATCCTAGAATTAGATGTAAGCTGAGCTCCCGTTGTTTATTAGGACCCGCTTGGTCGTGTAGTTGGCTATCAAGAGGGTGATGGCCAAGACGTCATCGGGAGGGTACAAGACCCCTTGACAGTCTTCATCTCCGAACAAGAGAGATGGTAGGGGTGGTACTTAGTCTGAGGTGTTTTGGAGGCTTATCTGCCATAAACACCTCGTGATACCTTGCTCTGCGAGCATGAGCCTTCCTACTTGATGTTGTTCCTCCTCTGTCGATGAACAATCCCACTATCATGCCGATTTCCCTAAAAGGGGCTTGGTCCTGATAACGTGGCTGTCGAGGGGTGTTGTGTCTCTATTCTCTCTCCTATTTTTGTCGTTTTGGACTTTTGCTTTTTCTAGGTTCACAATCATGACCTTCTTCTCTTGTGGGCTTGAGATACTCGGCCAACATTCATTCGAGCTCCCCACTTCTTGCCAGGCTGGAAACCTTCTGTTTCAATGTTGCACAATCTTCTATCTAGTGAGTGTCTGACTGGTGGTACTTGCAATAACGCTGCCCTCTTGCCGGTAAGCGTACTTCTTTCTTGCTACCTAGTTTTGTTCTTATACACTTAGTTTATTGTGGATAAGGCGGTGTCCCTGCTCTCGTGGATTGGAATATTTTTCACGCCTCCCATATTGATGACCTTGCCTTATCTTCTTGTCCTTGGCACCGTTTGAGTTCCCAGCCTCTGACTTTGCTTACTATTTTCTGCGCTCCAAAAGAGCCTACAACGTGTCCTCAGTGTTAACGAAGTCATCTACCCTATCCATCAACTCCCTCAAGGAGGAGGGGGTCCTCTTAGCCAGCTAAGCCATGAATGGGCTCCGACGCCATATACCCATAGGAGGAAGGCTAGTGTGATAGTTTCGTCTTGATCATCCATGGTCAACTTCTCCTTGTTAAAGTGAGTTAGATATGCTTTCAGCCTCTCTCCGTCTCTTTGTTTGATGGTGATTAGATAAGCAGCTGGCCTCTGGCGCCTCTTACTCACCATGAACTATGTTAGAAACGGTCTAGCTAACTCCTCAAAACTATTAATGGATCCTGGACGCAAAGTCCCAAACCAACCCCTTGCTAGTCCATTTAACGTTAATAGGAAAGCCTGGCAAGCCGCTTCCTTCGGAAAGCCATGGACGGTCATGTGCACTTTGAAGTCTCGTGACCCTTCATACATGTCGATCTGGGGAACCTTAAACTTGGGTGGGAGGGATAGTGCCATTACTTCCTCACTGTAGGGGATGTCGGTTCGGTTAAGTAGCTATTCCACGGAAGAGGACCTTCCCGTCCTTCTTGCCATCTCATCATACTTGTCAACGAGGCTACTCAATTGTTCATGTAACCTCTTCTTTTCTAGCTCTTCACTATTCATGCCTCCTACACTGTGTGCATCTCCTTCCATTTGCCCATTCTGGACAGGTGGTGTAGCAGCGTTCTACCGCTTCAACTCTTCATTCTCCTTCTGTAACTGCTCCACTACCGTCATAGCCTCTCTCAGCTTCTGCTTGGCTTCTGCCAGCCTTGCTTCTATATCTGCCGCATTCATCTCTTGATCACAGGGTACTTGAGATCGCGTAGTAGTTGGTATGTGAAAATCACGTTGAACTTTGTCAAGATTCCACAGACGACGTCACTATAGAGGACGTGTTTCACACCACCAACTATTTGGATGACCTGCAATAGATGAGAGGGTGACATTGGGAGCTCAAGAGAGCTCCAATGCTTAAGTTAGAGAAGCGTGATCTCAATATGAGTATATATGCAAAAGCACTATCTTTATTACCTTTAGGTGTTATTTAGAGAGGTATTGAGGACGTTGATAGACACTAGTTATC
>QEOT01008722.1:28673-76585 GCA_003123785.1 Pterocarya stenoptera | reverse complement strand
TACATTCTCTTTCCCCATCCCAGCACATTTCATAACGAAAGGGCCTTTTGTATCTGTCATTAATATAACTGTCCCTGAAGCAAAATAACAAAATTGGTAGATGGTCAGAGCACCACGCAATTAGAGTTTCTACCTCAACCTTCATAAAATCCCTTCTCCATACTTGGTTTGCAACTGCTCGATCAAGCCTTTTTTTTTACAAAAGAGCTATTAGCATGACCATTACTCCAAGTAAATTTATTTTCCCTCCACCCCAGATCCCTCAAACCTCCTAAGGATAGTGCATTTCTGAAATCCTCCATTTGACTCTCTCTCCTTTCATTTCCCCCCCATTTCTCACTTTGTGTGACCAGCTCATTAAAATCCCCAAAGACACACCAACCCACTCCCTCAGGAGGCTTTAACAATTGTAAAAGCTCCCATGACCCCCTCCTCTTTGAAACTTCTGGATGCCTATAGAAACCTGTCAGGAGCCACTTATGGTTTTCCCCTTTACATTTCACCCACAGGTTTATGTGCCATTAAGAAAAATTCCACATCTCAACCCCCTCCACATCCTTCCACAGCATTATCAAACCACCACTCAAACCTCTCGGTTCAACCACCATGCATCCCTCAAAATCCAACTTCTTTTGAACCATTTCGACTCTCTTAGAACTCAATTTTGTTTCCATGATGAAAACAAAATTAGGCAACTTTTCCTTTACAATCCTGCAAAGGACTTGAACTATCTGAGAGTTGCCAAGCCCTCGGTAGTTCCAGCTCAAGGCCCTCATAATTCCTGGCAAGGCTGCCTCGCAGCACCTGCCAATAAGAATGGAGAGTTCAGCTCTTTCAAGGCTTGCCTCTGTTTTTTTCCACCTTCACCCTCACCTCCCAATTCTTGCACCTCCCTCTCCCTCCACCTCTTCCCTCCCACTGTATATCTCACTCTATTTTCAGTTTTTCCAATCTCTCTTGCTCTCCTCTTCCTGGATTTTTTTCCTATCATTTTTTTAAAACCCTCATTTTCCTCTTCAGTTGATCCCAAAGGCAGATCTGGTACCTCTCTCACTAACATAACCCTCCCAATATCTTCTAGTTCCTCAGTCCCACCTTTCCTCGGCAACTCATAAACCACTCCCTCATCTTCCTTATTCAGCTTAACCATGCCTTGTTCCACTTTACTCATCTCCTCCATCCCTCCTTCCTCAACTCCCCTCACCCCCACTTCTATTGAATCTACCTCCTCTGCATTAGAGCCTTTGGAAACTGGCTCTTCTTCCGCAGCTGTACTAGAATCGCACTCCTCCCTCTTCTTTGTTCCACCATTGGAAGTCTTCTGCTCACCAAAACTTTCATCCCCCCCACCCTTTTGATTCCATCTTTTTGGTCCCCTTTCAGCTCTCAACCAAGATTCAAATTGATCCTGGTGAGCCTTTCCAATCCCAGCCCCATCATCATTCTTACTCACACATCCCCTTTCATCATGAATCAACCAACCACAATGAAAACACAGCCTAAGTAATTTTTCATATTTAAGATCAACCCAGACTTTCTAGCCATTAACCTTAATCCATCTACCTTGAACCACAGCTCTTTTCAGTGGAATCTCCACCCTAGTTCGCAGATATTCCCCCCAGCCAATACCATTACCTGGAACATCAACCTCCACCAACCTACCTAATGATTCCCCAATCACTCCCCCTTCTCATTTGTCATACAGATCATCGGTATGTTATGGATATGAATCCAGAACAGTTCACTACCAAACTTCCACTCATTTGGTTGAGTAAAAGCTTCAAACGTCTTGAGTGCAAAAAGATGGTTGTCAAACAACCATGGTCTCCCATCTAACACCCTTAGTTTATCAGCCACAGTACTGAAAGTTATTACAAATTTATTGTCACCTACCTCTCGGAACTCAGCTGGTTTGCTGATTCGCCAGATCTTCCTCATCGTGGCTGACAAGCATCCCTTCCAATCGCCCTCTCCACACAGATCTTCCCAATGATGCTCCGTTCTTCACACTCCAATACTTCCTCCTCATTTTCCTCTCCGAAGTCTACAATCTTCCTCTCCTCCTCCGAGAGTCTCAACTTCTCCCACTGTTCTTCCAAACTCTTCCAACCACTTCCTCCAGGTTCCACCATGGATGCCTCACTCATTTCTTCCTCACTGTCTGTTATAACTGTTTTTCACCACCTCAGCTTTCTAGAGAGAAAATCGAGAGGAGACTCTTGTATAAGCCCCGAGTTAAATCCTATTAAAATTTGACTTACATATTCTGTTTAGATATAATATAGCCCATGGGGTGTCAATTTTTGGCCCCGTCTATTAAGAGTGCATATGCTTTACACACGTGTACAGAAAAGTTAGTTAATGTATTAGCTAATCAGAGTTAATTTTGACTTTGTATATAAAACAGTTTCTTTGTAAACATTTTAGGAAGATGAATAAAATCTTTTTTTTCTTGTTCTTTGAAAATTTGAGGTCTCGATATTCTTGACTTGGTATATGCAGAAATTAAGTATTTTCTCCTCTTATTTCTACTTCTTCTCTTCCGATCATGGCTGATCAAGCACGTACTCCTTCTTCCGTTGTTGAATATGATCATTGTAGCCCTTACTTTCTTACCAACGCTGATCATCCTATTGTTCTTTTGGTTAATGAGAAATTGAGCAATAGTAATTACCATTCGTGGTCACGCTTAATATTTCATTCATTAAAGGCACGCAACAAGCTCGGTTTCATTGATGGCTCACTTTCTACTCCAAAAGAGTCTGATCCTTTATTTCCTCCATGGAGTAAGTGTGACACAATTGTGCTTTCGTGGCTACTAAATTCTCTGTCCTCGAAAATTGCTCAAAGTGTCATCTATCTTGATTCCTCTAATGCAATGTGGCTGGAGCTAAAAGAGAGGTTTTCATAAGGAAATGGTCCTTGCATATTTGAATTACAAACTACAATCTCTGCTTTATGATAAGATCAAAATGATGTTAGCACATATTTTACAGATCTCAAGGTACTATGGGATGAACTCTTGAATTATCAACCCTTACATGTTTGTTATTGTCAAGGTTGCAAATGTAATTCTTCTAAGGTTTTTGCTGCGTATCATCGGCAAAATTATGTCATGAAGTTACTTATGTGACTCATAGATGCTTTTGATAATGTAAGGGGTCAAATCTTGATGATGGATCATTTACCCTCCATTAACAAAGCTTTCTCTCTTGATATACAAGAAGGGAGACATAGGCTTGTTTGTAATCGAGGTACTTTTTTTGCCTCTGTTGAATCAATAGCTCTAGCTATCAGAGTTGGCAATTCTCTCAAGGTTTTTAAAGGCAATACAAGAAGTAAGATCATCTGCAGTCACTGTGGCATTGCTGGCCACATAGTTGACAAGTGTTATAAGGTTCACGGTTATCCTCCTAACTACAAGTTTAGGGACAAGTCCAAAGGTGGAATTGCTTCTACTAATGTAGTTCAACACTCTACTATTGTTGATAATTCTTCCAACATGGCCTTGACTATGGAACAATACCAACAGTTGTTGGTTCTGTGGAAACCAGCTTTATCAGCTACTTCTACACCTTCTGTCAACATGGCCTTGGTTCCTAATTTTTCAGGAAACCATAAAACTTTATGTGTTGCTAAAAACTCAGTTCATCTGCATTCTTGGATAATTGATAGTGGCGCTTCAGATCACATGGTTTGCTCTCCAACTCTATATACTAGCCCCCCTCATTTGGTTTCTAACTCAATCAACTTGCCTAATGGTACCTTTGTAGAAGTCACACATATTGGTGACATAGTATTGAGTTCTACTCTGACTTTAACCAATGTATTATCTGTACCTACCTTTTCTTTCAATCTTATATCAGTCAGCAAGTTAACTCACACTTCCAATTGTTCTTTGATTGTTAAAGCTAACAAATGTTTCCTGCAGGACATAGCAACTTGGAAGATGATTGGGATGGGTGAATTGCAAGATAACCTATACAAGTTGGTTACTTCCAGCCACTCTATACCTCATATTGATGCTCATTGTTTTTCTGTTCAATCTGATGTACCCTTGTGGCACTTTAGATTAGGACATCATTATTGCTCTCGGATGCAACTTTTGAATAAACACATTCCTCTTTTAAATCCCTAATTTGATTCATGTACTACTTGTCTTATTACTAAACAAAAAGGTCTATCATTTTCTGTTGATCTTCATAAATGTGCTGCCTCATTTGATTTGGTGCATTGTGATATCTGGGGACCCATGGCAACCCCTACTAATGATGGTTTTAGATACTTTCTTTCCATAATTGATGATTTTTCTAGAGCTACTTGAGTACCTAATGAAATCCAAGTATGAAGCTAGTCATCTTTTACAGTTTCTTTATACACGTAGAAACTCAGCTTTCAGTTAGAATTAAAGCCCTTAAGTCTGATAATGGACTTGAGTTTGCTTTAAAAGACTTATTTGCTTCTAAAGGAGTACTCCACCAGTGGAGTTGTGTTGCTATTCCACAACAAAATTCTATTGTGGAGAGCAAACATCAACACATTCTCAATGTGGCAAGGTCACTTATTTTCCTTACTCACCTACCTATCTATTATTGGGGAGACAACATTCTTACAACTGTTTATCTTATTAATAGAACTCCAACTCCTCTTCTTTTAAATAAGACTCATTTCGAGCTCTTATATCATAAAACTCCATTTTTTTTTCTCATTTAAGGGTTTTTGGCTGTTTATGTTTTGGCTCAGCACTCTCTCATAATCGATCTAAATTTTCACCAAGAGCTGTGACGTCTATTTTTCTAGGATTTCCCTTTGGTGTTAAGGGATATAAACTGTTAAATATAGAAATTTAGACTTGCTACATTTCTAGAGATATTGTAGTATTCCATGAAGAAGTTTTTTCCTTTTGAATCTTCTTCATCAACACCTACTTCAGATTTCTTATTTTCTATATTAGAGAATGTCTCCTAATTTTTCTCTCCCATTTCCTGCTCAAAACACAAAATTATTTCTTTCCACATCTAACTTAGTTTTAGAAAATTCTTCCTCATTTTCATTTCCCTCATCAACTACTCCAATTGTCCCTCCCAGGAAATCCACTCGATCCAAACATCCTCCCACTTATCTACAAACATACCACTGTCAGCAGGCTAGTTTGCAATCATATTCTTCCAATGATCATTAAGTTGCTGGTTCTCCTCTCTCGAGGACTACTTATCCACTAATTAGCAATTTTCTAACCTATAACAGGCTATCCCCTTCTCATAAATCCTTTGTTCTTGCTATTTCCACTTTGATTGAACCAAAGACATATTCTCAAGCCATTTTGTATCTTGAATGGAGGGCTGCCATGCAGTCAAAAATTTCAACCTTAGAAGACAATGGTACATGGGATTTGGTCCCTTTACTTGTTGGTAAGCATCCAATAGGTTGCAAATGGGTGTACAAGCTGAAACTCAATTCTGATGGTAGTGTGGAGAAATGCAAAGCTAGGTTGGTGGCTAAGGGCTATACCCAACTCGAGGGCTTGATTATTATGAAACATTCAGTCTAGTGGCTAAATTTACCACTGTTCGAATGTTTTTGTCTATAGTTGTTGTCAAGAATTGGCACATTATTCAATTGGATGTGAATAATACCTTCTTGAATGGTGATCTTCAATAGGTTAGGTTTGGATGTTGAGATAAGATGAGAATTTTTAAAAATTTTGTGAATAGTGTTAAGATGAAAGTTTAAAATATTATTTTTTAATATTATTATTATTTTGGGATTTGAAAAAGTTGAATTAGAATTTGAAAAAGTTGAATTGTTTATTACATTTTATATGAGGATTTGAAAAAGATGTAATGATGAGATGAGATGAGATAGAGATGAGATTTCTCATCTTTGCCCCCAAACATAACCTAAGAAGTTTACATGTCTTTGCCTTCTAGTGTTGACAACAAGGGGGAGTTGAATCTAGTTTACAAACTCAATAAGTCTTTGTATGACTTAAAACAAGCTTCAAGATAATGGTTTGCTAAATTTTTTCCAACTTTGTTGGCAACTTTTTTCACTCAATCACAGTCAGATTATTATCTTTTTAGCAAACAAAAGGGTTCTTCAATTATCATGCTTTTAGTTTATGTTGATGACATATTAATTGCAAGTAATGATGTTTCAGTTGTGAATTCTTTGAAACAAGATATGAATATTCATTTTAAGTTGAAGGATTTAGGACCCTTGAAATACTTTTTGGGTCTAGAGGCTGCTAGATCCTCTAAGGAGATTCATATTTGTCAAAGAAAGTATTCCTTAGAGATCATAGAAGAATGTGAATTACTTGGTTGTAAACCAACTTGTTCTCCAATGGAATAGAACTTGGTTTTAAGTGCAACCAGTGGTGATGAACTAAAAGATCCTTCTCAATACAGGAGATTGATTGGGAGGTTGATATATTTAACCATTACAAGGCCAGACATTACCTTTTTAATTCAAAAATTAAGTCAATTCATGCATAAGCCTAGAAAACCACACATACCAGTAGCATATAGAGTGGTTCAATACATCAAAAACTCTATTGATTTGGTTTTATTCTTCTCTTCTACTTCAACTGATCTTCAACTAAAGATTTATACAGATTCAGATTGGGCAGCATGCCTTGATACTAGGAGGTCTGTGACTGGCTATACAGTTTTCTTGGGTGATAATCTTGTTAGTTGGAAATCAAAAAAGCAACATACCATCTCTAGATCCTCTGTTGAAGCAGAGTATAGAGTAATGGCAGCAGTTGTTTGTGAAATAGTTTGGTTGAAAAACTTACTGGCAGATTTGGGTATTGTACATCTTCAATCTGTTTTAATATACTGTGATAGTCAGGCTGCAATCCACATCTCTTCGAATCCAATATACCATGAGAGAACAAAGCACATAGAATTGGATTGTCATATTGTGAGGGAAAAATTACAAGCTACGATCATTAAGCTCTTTCATGTAATATCCAGTCATCAGATAGCAGACATTTTGACTAAGGCACTCAGTTTATATCAGTTTAATCATCTTATTGCCAAGATGGGACTTATAAACATATATAGTCCATCTTGAGGAGGAGTATGAAGAGTGCATATGCTTTACACACGTGTATAGAAAAGTTAGTTAATGTATTAGCCAATCAGAGTTAAGTTTAACTTTGTATATAAAGTAGTTTCTCTATAAACATTTCAGTAAGATGAATAAAATCATTTTTTTCTTATTCTCTGGAAATTGGAGGTCTCAATATTCTTGACACCGTCTACACCAATTAATTAAAATTTTTGGGTGGGGACAGGTTGAGTAGCCCATCGATTATATCTCACCATATTGCCAAACGTACAATTGAATCTACCATCCTAATCCAAAAACAAAATTCAATCAACAAAACAAAACTAACCTAAAATGATTTGAAAGTAAATCAAGCAAAACCAACGTCCTGTGATTGGGTGTGTCAAGTCACGTTGAAGAAGAGAGTAATTAAATACCCCAAATTGATCAAAGATTTGATATCTAGACCCATGCACAACCATATATGGTTGTGGTTCTTTTGTCTTCAATAGGCCTGTGAGCCATGGTTGTGGATCTTTTTTCAAGAGACTCTAGAAGGAGGAGGAGAAGAAGAAGAAGAAGAGGAAGAGGAAGAAAAGAGGAAATGATGAAAATGAAGAGGAGATGGCGTGTAGTTCAGTAACATCTAGATCTAGGGTTTCTTAAATTTATACCATTTAGAAATAGAGCCTTGCTAGGTACAAGAGGTTTGGCGCACCAAATAACATACCAACTCTGACATGGTTTTTTTATTGAAAAAAAAAAAACAAAAGAAGAAAAATTTTCAGAGAAGAAGAAGGTCCTTTGTCTTGCGAAAATCATTTCCGTTTTAAATTCGTACTTTTTCATTAAACGGATGCCTTATATGTCAACATCAGTATGCGGTTTGGTGCGAGAATTCACTTGCAAGAAGGCTTTTCCTTAAAAATTAGAAATATATGTGCAGGCAAGTACCTGCCCTTTGCGGCATGTTTAAAAAGACCCACACCCACAGTACTAGGGTGAGTGGGTTGGCCCCTGTCCCTTAGTGGGACAAGCCAGTCATCCACCCTTAGATTTGAAAGTGTAGAATCTTGCTTGACATTATTGTAAATTTAAGCATTCAAATGAATAGCAACACGATTATTAAAGTATCTCTTTCTTAAATTTTTTAAAAATGTGGGACCTAATTGTACATAGAGACAAACACATATATGAACAGTATCTTATAATATTTGTTTTGTTGTTTAGATGAATTTAAAAAGGATCCATGGGAGCTAGGAATCCAAACGCGCGCAACGAATTTAATTTGAATAAATGACGTTCTAGAAACTCAAGTTCAGCTAGCACAAGTTATATACTAATATAAATTGGGTTTGTTATCACAAAAAAAAAAAAAAAAAAAAAAATTCAATTTTGGCACAAAGGATGATCAGATCATTCATATGATGGAACTCTGCATGTTCTAATAAGAGATGAAATCTTTTGGCGATTCAAACTTTAGAATTAAACAAAAAATAAGAAAAAGAAAGAAAGAGTACCCACGTGAATATTCATATCCTATATATAGGAATTAAATCCTTTGAAGGAAAGGCATTAATGAGGCATACACATTCGATTGTCCCAGTACTTGCGTTGCCTCCTTTTATTCAGATTATTGCAATAATCTTCATATATAATCTTTCTAATTTTTATGGAAGAGACAAAGACATACAATGTGCGGCTATATCTAATGATGTTAAGTTGCCGAGTCTATGAGCATTGAAGTATATATAGAGATTCATACGAACTGTTATATATATTAGTCAAATATACGGCATCTACACATTGCGTTTATCTTCTTCCGAAATTAATATTTATCTAAAATTTCATTTATGGTATTATTAATTATAAATTAAGTGACATACTAATTAAAAATGAAGAAAAATCAATGGTCTTGCAAGTGTCAATTAATGTAAAGGCTGAATATAATTTGGCGAAATCTGATCGAGTACGTAGCCTAGCTAATAATTATAAAGTAATTAATTATATATGCTGAAATTGTAATATTCCTTAAAAATCAATCTGGAAAATCTAAACTCATTAATTATTTACTTTATTATTTTTACATAAATAAGAAATATTATTTTTACATTAATTCATGTTGTCATTAATTAATGTATATAGATCGAAGTACTCATCCGAAATCATTAATTAATTACATTATTACTTTGTCATATATAAGGAATAAGAATGAAAATACTAGCTAGCTAGCTGAGATTGACTTGGCTTTGACACAACTAATTAATTATACGAAATTAATAAATTGAGGAATATTACATCATGTTGTATATACAAAAATTAATATATTAAATGATGAAATAAGAGTCGGCACAATTAATAGAAAGGTGCCAATTTGTACTTCCATGATCATGACATTGATTATCTTCGATTTCATGAATCACATGAACGTAAGAGATTATTAAAGTATTATTATTTTTTTTTTTTTAAAAGTTGAGGTTTGACAGCACAGTGTCAATAATATTATTACAAAATACAGATCAGGGGAGCAGCGTCAAACATTAATTTTTGGGATTTCTAGCTAGAGCATTAATTCTTGCAAATTAAAGCCGTGCATAAGTAGTGGAAATAATTTGCTATCATGAAACGGTTAAGCCCTCCAGCTATGGTCGTTATTTTTTATATATATGGTGCTATAGCAAAGATTTTTCCTTTAAGCAAAAATTCATTGAATATTTAAAAACAAAAAAAAAAAAAACAAAAAACTTCAACAAAAAATAGATCCAAGAAGAATCCAAACTCAATGAATTAAGGGAATCGCTGCTAGTCAAGAAAACTGCTTGTTTGTGGCCAGTTATTTCCTACAAAAATGATTATTTTTTGTCAAAAATAGTCTGTTTTCGTCATAAATAGTCATTACCATCGCAAATAATATGTCACAAATGCTTATTTTTCTTGTAGTTCAATCAATTGTTCAAGTTCAAGTCTAGCGCAAGCTATATATATATAATATAGGGTTTATTATTATCACAAAAAATAAGAATATTCATGAATTTGGAACAAAGGATGATCATATGATCATTGAGATGAATATAAAATAGTAATGGAAATATGGAACTTGTAGCATTTCAGAGTACTTTAATTAGAAACAAAAAATAATTAAGAAAAAGAAAGAAAAGTGGAGGAGGCTGATGAGTAGATTTTCTCCATAGGAAATCCTAAATCCTGTGAAAGGAAAGGCATACAGGTCTGACTCATTCCTGTTGTGGATTTGCTGCAAGTATTAGTACTTGAGTTGCCTTGTAATTCTTTTATTCAAATTATCTGCCCTATATGCACGATGAGGCAGAATAATGTGCATTTCTTCATGACTATTCAGGGGAAAGACCACAGACTGCAACTATTACCGTTAAATGCAAAAGGAATGTCTTCATTCCTGCCAAGACCGCCCATGTTCTGATCATTCGACCTCAGCAACTCCACTAACCATTGAGGATTCTGAGATACTGCCATATCTCCGTTCCTCAATCCAAAATGATCCATTGACGACTGCTGATTGGGCGTATAAGCATCCATCTCCGTCTCAGTTCTGTTCTTTGTGGCCTCAGTAATACCATATTTCTCCCCATCGGTACTATTAACATGGCTGCTGCTCGGCCCTGCATGAGTCAGGACTTGGGGAGGAGGCATTATTTGTTCTCGAAGTGACTTGATTCGCTCGTCAATCTCCTCAACACTTTTGTCGACCAGCCATTCCAAGTCGTTCAAGTCCACAACACCCATATTCTGCAGTCCTTGATCACCAACCAAGCTCCCGTACATGACTTGGGTCATCTCGCTCTCTCGATTCTCTATCTGCTGCTTCTTTAGTAGCTCCTCGGATTTGATTATTCTTTGTCCCAGGAAACTTTCTTGGTTCACCATTTTTCTGCTTTGTTCCGCCTTAGGCATGCTCTTAAACCTCGCAATCACACTTTGTGCTCCCAAGGGGGAAGGCCAAACCTCAGGTTCTGGGTCATAGGGACTGTAAATAATTGCACATGTTTGGACTGCACAGAGGGTACTAAGCTCACTCATCTTCTTCAACAACCCCTTCTTCCTTTTCTTGAAAGTGGCCTTCCTTGCACTATCATTTGCTATGTATGCAAGATTTACTTTCTTTCTCGTCATGGCTAGATCTACAGGGAAATAATTTCTCAAGAAAGATATGTTTGGGGTTAATGTTTGACAATATTTTTCCCAAAAAAACATGGTATATATAGAGTGAAAAAGGTGCCTATATTAATGTGGTAGATTGGTTGGACAATTTATTGTTTTCAAGATTCTCATAAATCTTTGGACAAGTATTATTTTGAGTTTCATGGATAAAGCGAGTTTGGAGGCTTTGAAGTTGAACTCTTGTGCAAACCTTAATATTAAGTTGTCTTGATGCATTGCAGGACGTGATTATGGGTAAATTTTATTCCGGCTCAAAACGTCAGGATCCTCGCGATATCATCATTCTAGTTTTTATGACAGGGACAAAGATATACAATGCTCGGCCATCTGGTGATGTTAAGTTGCCGAGTCTATGGGCATTGATCAATTATATATAGGGATTCGTACGAATTGTTATATATATATATTAAGAGTTTTGCTACGTATAAATAAATTTGTGTACCAATCTGCGTATTAATGTTGTTACCTTCATATTCTAAATTCAAATTAACATTGTTTTCAATAAAGTCTATTTTCTGATCAATGATATTGAATAGGTGCACGTATTAGTGCGCAGAATCGCTTCTAATTAGATTTTTTCATATATTAATCAAATATATATACGGTGTCTACACGTTGCGTCTATCTTCTTCTGAAGTCTTTCATGTTTAAAATTTCATTTATAGTATTAATTATAAATTAAGTGACATACTAAAAACTCATGAAGAAAAATAAAGTGTGTCTTGCAAGTCATGTTAATTAATTTAAAACGCAGAATACGTGGCAAAATCTGAATGGCCTAATTATAAAGTAATTACTGCTGGAATTGTAATAAACCTTTCATAAAAATTAATCTAGAAAATCTAAACTCATTAATTATTTACTTTATTAATTTGTCTTAAATAAGAAATATGAGTGAAAATACTAGCTGAGACTGACTTGGCGCCGAGACAATTAATTGTGCTAAATAAATTGAGGATTATTACATATATGTTGTCATTAATAATTAAAAGTCACCATATATATTTGGCAAGCTACAATGGCACTGATCTTGAGCATTTGCTTCTCTAACATGTACATGCTATATATATATATATTTATATATATATATATATATATGAAAGAGACAAGTACTATATATATAAATTAAGCTGGTGCAACTGATCAGTATTGTGACAGCCTATTAATCTATGAAAAAGTTGCTATTTTTGTACTCTCAAAATTAACTTCAAGCTGGAGCAAAATCAAGGGCCGGTGCTGTATAAAACTTGTACATTATATTGAATTAGTATTGTTAATTTTAACAGCTCATAGTCTTTATAAATTAAGTGGCAGAGTATTTATAAATTAAATGACACACAGAACGACAGAAAAGCTCAAACCATATGGCTGCTTCCCTGCAAATTAACATCAACGTACGTCTCTGCTTCACTTGCATGCAGGGGCTTCTGGTATATGCGAAATAAGATAGAATTTGATAAGATTCGATTGAGTCCTCAACAAGTGACTAATCATGCAATATTGGGTCTACTACACAGCTTCAAAGCAGTTTTAACCAAACCAAGAGCACAACTCAAAAATCATCTAAGGTGGATGGCTATGGTGCTCTAAAGGTCAATACAGATGGGGCTATGTTTGGGGATCTCCTTAAAGCGGGAGTTAACTTTAAGGAAGTGACTGTTAGTGTATTGATATTCTTTTTTATTTTTTAAAAATATTTAAAACATGTTTAAAAAATATTTGAAATAAAAAGTAATAAAACAATGACATGAGTAATATTGCAAATGTTGTAATCTCCCTCAATATCAAGTGGAGTAATTGTATTCATGTATATGTAGAATTACAAGAGTTGACTATACAGAAGAAGGGCCCCCATACATAAAAATAGATCAAATCTACTGGACCATTTGACACATGACTAGAATGTGAAAAAGGAAGACGATGACTTTTGCCCTGTTGGCAAGAGTTGCAAACCTCTAGAACTTTATTTGAGGAAACTAGAAGAGACACATTGGAAGTGAGTTGCTTGACAGTTTGGAATGAAGCATGGCCAAGACGAGTGCCACACATCCAACGAAACACGCTGACAAGAGAAAGCTTGTGGTGTATGAGGAGGATAGAAAGGATAGAGACCACCCTTAGTTTTGCTACGGAACAAGAGCTGCTTGTTGCATTTGTCCTTCATAGAAAAATATCCGACGTAAAATTCAATAAAAACATTATTATCTATCGTAAATTGACTCATAGACACAAGATTCTTTTTAATGTGAGGCACATGCAAAATGGATTTCAACTTAAAAGTAGAGTTGTCAAGAGAAAGTTGGGAGGAACCAATATGACTAATAGGCAAACCTGCGCCATCCCCAACTTAGATGGTATCTGTTCCGTGGAATGGTTCAGCACCAAGATTTAAAATTTGAAAATCATTGGTTAGGTGATGTGTGGCGCCAGTGTCAATGTACCAGTTTGGATAATTGGATGTTTGTGGATGAGCCACAAAAGCTTGCATAGGTGGTTGGGTGCCTTGATAAGATAAGTCAAGCCAATGATAACATTGCACTGCATTATGCCCACTTTTTCTACACAGTTGACAAACAAGGTGCGATACTCCTTCAGAAAAATTGCCTTGTGAACCGCGACCTCAGCCACAGTTGTGCCTGCCTCGACTATTTTGAAAGGACCGTTGAGGGGTCCTTCCACCACAACCACATGAATGATCATTCCGTGTGGCGACATTTGCTGACCCAATGGCTATACCCAAAGCAGAATTTTGCTTCTCAAGTCTTAGTTCAAAGCTTAGCAAATGAGCATATGCATCTTCAAGAGAAAACTGATCAACTCTAGTAGAAATAGAAGTGTCAATGGAGTTATAGGATGAGTCAAGCCCAACAAGAATATATGTGAGGAATTCCGAATCACGAAGTGTTTCAAGGCCCACCTCGTGGGTGATAATTGATTCCGAAAGAGAAGACATGAGAGCACCAAGGATTACCTGATCCTGGTTGTACCATTGAGAAAATTCTGGATTGGGAATAGTTTGGTAACAAGGTTGGTGGAAGTAATATGAATTGTTGGTGGAGGACATGGGATTGTTCCATCAACATAGCTAATCAATTGTTGGCCTCTGAGATATGGCAGAATCTGTGCTCGCCATAGAAAGAAGTTATCATTATTGAGTTTAATGGTAACAAGGTTTTGTAGGCTAAGTGGAGCAGAAAGAGACATTGTTTGGAGAAAAAAAAATGGAGAATGTTGAGTAAGTGACTAGCTGAAATGGTAGTGGATGTCGTGGGAGCATGATTCTCTTAGATGTTGGTCTTTTGGCTTTGTGATACCATAATAAAACAATGAAAGTATTGCAAATGATGTAATCTCCCTCAATATCGAGTGGAGTAATTGTATTCATGTATATATAGAATTACAAAAGTTGACTATACAGTTGGAGCTTAACAAGTATACAAGGAAAGTAATAACAGAGAGATATGTAGGCAGCAATCACGGGAGCTGGTCTGGTGCAAGAGGATGAGGCATTTCAGTAGCCGAATCCATAGTTGCCTTATTAAAAAGCCAAAAAAAAAAAAAAGGTACAATTTGCACTAGGGCACACCAAGTGGGTAAATTGAGGGGGCATAGTTGCAATACCCTTCTCTCTTATTCTGGTTGATATGTCACATTCCCTGCAACAATATTTTTGCAACCAAAATAATAGTTTTGGGACGATTTATATATGAAGTCATTTAAATAATTGATTAGAGACGACACATCTATTATCATTAACCGTATCTTAGATTAATAGTATAATTCCCTTCTGAAATTCTTAATAAATATTATGATAAGACTTTATTTGTTTCTCTCTTTTCTACTAAGCCTTAAAGGTTTGACATGCATGCAGCACAATATCAATATTATTACAAAATATATATAGAGGGGAGCCGCGTCAAATTACATTAAATTTTGGAATTTCTAGAACAATATTCTTGCAAATTAAATTCGTGCCACAAATGGAAATCATTTACTATGAAGAAGGTTAAGCCCTCCTAGTCATGCATGCATGATTGTTTATATGGTATATCAAAGATTTTTTCTAATTTAAGCAAAAAATTATTGAATATTATAAAAAAAAATCACAACAAAAAGAGATCCAGGAGGAATTCAAACGCACGAACGAATTAAGTACGGGAGTACTTAAGTTCAGCACAAGTTATATATAACTAATATAAATTGGGTTTATTATCACAAAAAATAAGATCAATATTATTCAATTTGGGCAAAAAGGATGATCATGAGATCATTCATATGAATATAAAAAAGTAATGGAGCTATTCCAATTAGACCTGAGATCTTTTGGCGATTCAAACTAATTAATTTAGAATTAAACAAATAATAAGAAAAAGAAAGATCAAAGACCCACATGAATATTCATATCCTATATATATAGGAAACCCTTTGAAGGAAAGGCAATGAGGCATACATACACGTTCTTAATTCACAGATTCACTCAATATATACTTGCATTGCCTCGTTCTTAATTTATTCAGATTATAATCTGTGTAACGATGAAATATCAGAAGGTGCATTTTTTCACTATTTAGGGGAAATTAAAAGTAGACCACAAACTGTTATTATTATTACTGAATGCATACGGCAGCATGCAATCTTCGACGTTCCTCCCAACGTTTTCGTTCGATCTCAGCATCTCCATTAACCATTGAGAATTCTCGTCATGTGATGCTGCCATCTCTTCGTCCCTCAATCGAAAACCCGCGTTCTGATGATCATTGGGTTTGAATTCCATTGACAACTGCTGATTCTCACCATATATCTCCTGACCGGTATGATTAATATGGCCTGCAGTCACGACTTGGGGAGGAGGCATTATTTGTTCTCGAAGGGACTTGATTCTCTCGTCAATCTCCTCTACCGTTTTCTCTATGAGACATCCCAAGTTGTTCAAGTCTACAACGCCCAGATTTTGCAGCCCTTGATCTCCAACCAAGCTCCTGTACATGACTTGGGTCATCTCCAACTCTCTGCTCTCTCTTTGCTGCTTTTTCAGTTGGTCCTCCACTTTGATTATCCTTTGCCTCAGGAAACTTTCTTGGTTTACCATTTTTCTGCTTTGTTCCACCTCAGGCATGCTCTTAAACCTCGCAATCACGCTTTGTGCCCCCAAGGGGGAAGGCCAAACCTCAGGTTCGGGGTTATTATAGGGACTGTAAATAATTGCACATGTTTGAATTGCACAAAGGGTACTCAGCTCACTCATTTTCTTCAACAGACCCTTCTTCCTTTTCTTGAAAGTGGCCTTCCTTGCACTATCATTTGCTATGTATGCAAGATTTACTTTCTTTCTTGCCATGGCTAGTTCTATGAGGAAATGATTTCTCAAGGAAAATATGTATGGGTTAATGTCTGGCAAATTTTTCTCCAAAAAAGCATGGTATATATAGAGTGAAGAAGATGCTTGTATTAATGTGGTAGATTGTATATTTGAATAATGGAAGATAAGAATTGGTTGGGCAATTTATTGTTTTTTAAGATTCTCATAAATATTTAGAAATGTATTTGAATTTCTGAATAATTCTCTGGACATAATAACTATATCTTTGTATCATTTCGGATTTCATGGACGAAGTAAGAATTTGGAGGCTTAATTTGAAGCTTGAACTCTTATACAAACCTCAATATTATTAAACAAAGGAGAAGAGGGAGAGAACCCAATAAATTTTATTAGAAGTTTGACAGCACATGAATATCAATATTATTACGAAATATATATAGAGGGGGGCCGCGCCGTCAAACATGCATTGTTATGAAAAGGTTAAGCCCTCCTAGTCATATGATTGTTTATATATATATATATATATATGGTATATCAACGAATTGGGTTTATTATCACAAAAAAATAAGAATATATATTCAATTTGGGCACAAATTGAAGGATGATCATCATATCATTCATATGAAGATAAAAATGCAATGGAACTGCGTGCATGCATGCAGCTCTAATAAGACCCAAAATCTTTTGGCGTTCAAACTTTAGAATTACAAAAAATAATTAAGAAAAAGAAAGAAAGACACCAATTGCTAGTACGTACATGCAGATGATGGTTCATATCCTATATATATATATATATATAGGAAACCCTTTGAAGGAAATTAGGCAATGAGGCATACACGTTCTTCTGTCCCAACACATGATTCCTCATGTTGTGGATTCTGAGTTGCCTCCTTTTATTCAGATTATCTGTGTCACAATGAATCAGAAATTGCATTTTTTTCACTATTTAGGGGAAATGATCAAAAGTAGACCACAAAGTACTGTTATTACTATTGTATGAAAAAGGCAGCATGTCTTGATCAGTCCTGCCAAGACCGCCCATGTTCTGATCATTCGACCTCAGCAACTCCACTAACCATTGAGGATTCTGAGATACTGCCATATAATCTTCGTTCCTCAATCCAAAACCCACGTCAGGATCCATTGACATGAACTGCTGATTGGGCGTATAAACATCCGTAGCCATATCAGCTATGTTCTTTGTGGTGTCACCATAGTTCTCCTTATTAGTAGGATTGACATGGCCACTGCTCGTCCCTGCAGTCACAACTTGGGGAGGAGGCATTATTTGTTCTCGAAGCAACTTGATTCTCTCGTCAATCTCATCTACAGTTTTCTCAATTAACCATCCCAAGTCGTTCAAGTCCACAACACCCAGGTTCTGCAGCCCTTGATTACCAACCAAGCTCCTGTACATGACTTGGGTTATCTCCCTCTCTCGGTTCTCTCTTTGCTGCTTCTTCACTTGCTCCTCTAATTTGGTTATTCTTTGCCTCAGGAAACTTCCTTGGTTCATCATTTTTCGACTCTGTTCCGCCTCAGGCATGTTCTTAAACCTTGCAATCACACTTTGTGCCCCCAAGGGGGAAGGCCAAACCTCAGGTTCTGGATCGTAGGGACTATAAATAATTGCACATGTTTGGATTGCACAGAGGGTACACAGCTCACTCATCTTCTTCAACAGCCCTTTCTTCCTTTTCTTGAAAGTGGCCTTCCTCGCACTATCATTTGTTATGTATGCAAAATTTACTTTCTTTCTTGTCATGACTAGATCTCTGGAAAATATGATTTCTCAAAGAAAATATGAATGGGGTTAAATTCTGGCAATTGTTTCCCCAAAAAAGCATGGTATATATAGAGTGAAGAAGGTGCCTGTATTAATGTGGTAGATTGTATATTAAATAATAGAAGATTCAAATTGGTTGGGCAATTTATTATTTTTTAAGATTCTGATAAATAATCCGACAAGTATTTGGTTTCTAAATATTTATATTCTCTAGACATTATAACCATATCTCTATATTATTTCAGATTTCATGGACGAAGTCGAATTTGGAGGCTTTGAAATTTGAACTCATATACAAACCTCAATATTATAAAGTAGTCTTGATGCAATGTAGGACAAGATTAATTATGGGTGAAATATTCTATCCCGGCTCGAAGCGTTGGTATCCTCGTGATATCATCATTCTAATTTTTGTAAAAGAGACAAAGGCGCACACAATGCGCGGCCATCTAACAATGATAAGTTGCCGAGTCTATGAGCATTGAATTATATATAGAGATTCACACGAACTATTATAAATTTATATATATTAGTCAAATATACGGCGTATATATATATACACACGTTGGGAATATATATATTTTTCTGATTTACCTCGTAAGCTTCGAGGTCTTCTGAAGACGGATAAAGCTGGATTGCCATACTTTCGAAATGGATAAACTCGAACCTTTGTCTTAGGCGTTCTGAGTTTTTAATTGGTTTTGCTTGGTTTTTTTTGCTAGAGTTCTAGAAGCTTAGTTTTCTGTTTTAATTGTCTTTGGTTTGTAATGTGTAACCTCGGTTTTTCTCCGCCACACTTGAGGCTTTAAATAAATCCCAGAGGGTCCGTCCTCTTTCATAAAATATATATATATATATATATACACACACACACACACACGTTGCGTCTATCTTCTTTCAAAATCTTTATCTAAAATTTAAGCAATAAAGGGCTCAATCCAAGACCAAACCCTACTTAATTATGCGAAACGGTTCTGATTAGTTGGTAACTTTGTATGGAGGTGGATTTCAGTACTAGCTCTATCTATGGTTTGGAAAATCAATTAAAAGTCGCCATATATATATATATATATATTTGGCATGCTAGAATGGCACTGATCTTGCGCATTTGCTGGTACATGAACTCAGTACTCATGTGACAGCCACTGCTCTATACAAAAGTTGCTATTTTTCTAATCTCAAAATTAACTGCAAGGAGATTGTAAATTTTATAATATTTATAAATTAAGTGTCAATTAATGTAAAGGCTGAATATTTGGAGAAATCTAAATGGCCTAAATATAAAGTAATTAATGCTGAAATTGTAATAAACCGCTTCTTTAAAATTCAACCTAGAAAATCTAAACTCATTAATTAGTTACCTTATTATTTTTTCATAAATGAGAAATATGAGTGAAACTATATACTAGGTGAGACTGACTGACTTGTCGCCATACAGTTAATTATACTAAATAAGTTAAGGAATATTAATTCATGTTGTCATTAATGTAGGACAACTCAATATCCATGTTGTACTTATTAATTAATTAATGTGGGACAACTCATCCAAACTCATTAATTAATTACATGATTATTATTCTGTCATATACAAGGAATAAGAATGAAAATACTAGCTGAGATTGACTTGGCGTTGACACAACGAATTATAATACTAAATAAATTGAGGAATGCATGTAGGACAATTCATATATATATATATTAATTAAATGATGGAATAAGATGATCAGTTAGGTGCAAATATATGTACATACATAAATATATATATATGTCAAGATTTCTTTAAATTTTTCTTCAAATTTTAAGATTTAGAATGAAAAAATAAATAAATAAATTCAGTCTCGTAATACTTTTGAAATATTTATTATTATTGTAAAACTCACTTTATATATTTATCTATCCCACTCTAAATTCTCGAGGAAAAACTTTATAAAATCTGAATCTGATATCGATGTACATATTCAATTAGCAAACTAATTGCACAGATAAATTGATTCCGTGATATTCCACAAAAAGTTTGTTAAATGATTGAGATTTGCTACTCATCATCTCTACACACCATACTTTTTTTTTTTTAATTTTTTTTTTGTTTTATTCTTTTGTAAACTAATTAATTAAATTCTTCTACTCATCATCTATACATGACATGCAACACATTTGGTAAAAGAAAAAAAATAAAAAATTATTCGTGATGTGTGATATAAGAATGATGAGTAGAATTTTTTCAAATGATTATAATATATGAGACCATCCCAAAAAACGTCTCCCTATCTTGAAGGTCTGGTCTTTAGGAATCAATAAATCGGAATCATCTATATGTGACCAATATTGAATGGTCATGTGGCTTACCTTCTCAAAATTACATTCACCTTTCACAGCGTGTCTAAAGTTGGTTTAATACAACTTAAGTCATAATTAATCGGGTGGTGTTTGGATGGTACAAAATATGTGCTATTTTTGTATGTAACTTTTAACAATAATTAAATTAATCTTTCTTTTTGTAGTAAATTAAAGATACCATCCATTTTAAGTGAAATAAAAAATATCTTTATCCGCTAGAATGAGGGGGCTCGCAAGCTCCATCAATAAGGCAACTATTTCCAAATGCCATAGCAGTACCCTTGTCCGTCGAGCCGCCGGCATTTGGATTCTTGGGGCCGGGCATGCTTGGCTACCTCCCTTTCCGCCTTCTCCCCGGCCCTGGCTACATGCAACCCCGGCCCATCACCGCTTCAGCCTCTTTTGCCAGTCTTACCTCTCATGATGTGCAGCCTCCATTTTGACTTTTGCTAAATCTTTTTCAGCCTACATGCATGATTTCAGTTTGATTAATTATTATATATATCTCGTAAGTTTGAATTGACCAAAACTTGAACTTGGAATTGTTTAGAAATGATGAGTTTAATCCCCGTATCATGATGTGTTTATCACATGATTATAATGGCCATGGTGTTCCTCTCTCGGATCAAGAACATTTTCTACAACCTACGGCCTCGGCATTTAATGTAATGGAGTATACACATTGTATCTATATCCTTCCTAATTGCATAAAATGTTTAACTCAAAACTCAAAATTGTAGAAGATCTCTTATGCTTCTTTCTTACCTTCTCTTCTTCCTTTGCTGCTGCCTTGGCCTTGCGCATAGCGTTCATGTCTTGCAGCTTGTCCTTCACAGCCTGCATTTTTCCACACTCTCCTAGCTAGTCTTTGTTCACAACCTACGAAAACACGATCAGGAAGTAATCTTAATCTTTCCAAGCAAACACAATGCCAAGATAGCAACATACAGCCACCCATATATATAGAAATTCACCAGTTTCCCTGGCTTCTCACACTTTGTCATGTTATGGCCACAGACACGACAAGTGTCTCACACCTTCAAGACGTTTAAAAACAAGTTGAGGATGGCATGCATGCATATTGGATGCAGGAGACTAATCCTGCATCAAATATCTAACCCGAAAATAACGATTCAATAATATTGAGATCCGATTCTTTAGATAGCTAGATTCATGAAGTATGGTTCATCTCTTGCCCGAATCTCCTGTAACAAATCCCAATTTTACAATTGATTTAAGCAGTTCAAAAGTGATGTATCTCACTTCATGCACATATACCTATCTTGATCTCTATAATATTCTCTAAAGTTCTAGTTTTGAAAGCAACTATTGTGTAATAGCATTTCAAAAAGATAAGAACTTTGACGATCGAAAATGAAAATTACACAAACCCAGATTCCAGAAAAAAAGATCAGATAAATGAGCAAGCAATGCAGGTTTTTTTTCCCCAGAAGATAAACCAATGAGAAGTTGATCAAATACAATATTATATTGATTTAACAAAATGATGTTAAGCTTCTCTCCCTCTACATCTTGAAGTCATCGATCATTGGTTTTTCAGTGATAGAGCATGTCGAGACAGGAATTATCATTGAGCCATTTCATCTTATTCCTCCTCCCCTTCTTCAAAAACCCAAACCCAAACACATTTCAATGCCGAATTTCTATCACAATCTAATCTTCATGTCATGGGTGATCTTATGATGCTCAGTGTTCATATATACAAAACTTCCATCACTCGAACAAGAATAAAACAAGCGTATTTAGACTAAAATTTTGTATGATGAACTCAACTGGAGCGAAGAAGGGGTGGAATCACTGGCATCAACTTCAACCTTGTTGAACCATACGTCTCTTGAGGCAGTCACAGCTTCTTCCGGTGAAGCAAAAAGGGAATACCAACGAAGTCCTTCTCTTAAAAGCTCAATTCCAATGCTTTTCTTCTCTCTCTCTCTCCCCACCCCCCTCTTTCCGTCTGTTTATGTGAGATGGAGGAGCTCATAGCCTAGAGAACTCGGCGGGTGTTGTTGAGGGTATCTTCTTTGGGAAATGGGATTTTTGTTTGTATATCGAGTTTTATCGTGTCGACTATTGCCGCCGTAAAAAACACTTTAGCGATATTACGAAAAAACCCACCCTATGTATCATGACAGCACGATTTTCACCCCAGTTGTAAAAGCTACCGAGCTCATCAGGAATCAGCATAATTATTCCGTTGATTTCTAGTATCACACAGCACTTCACGGCAAATCACCATGGCTCCACTCACTTCAACCAGACCCGACGAGGACCAGGTCTGTGCTGTTTCTCGAATTTTTTTTTTTCCTTTTTAAATCCTCAATCCCATCCTCTGTTATAGAATTAAATTCATTTTCATCCTCTGTTTTGGTGGCTGAGAAAACCGAGGAGAAGCAAGAAAACTTATGCTTTTCCCCTTTTCGATCAGGCTTAATAACACGCTCGGGTATTGAATTTTATGTACAAAGCAAGAATAACATCTCCAAGCTTGTTTTTTCTTTTTAATTTTACTTTTCGGACTCTCTCTAGGCAACCAAACAGAGAATTTGCGTTTCATGTCCTGTTAATACTGAAGGAAACTCCCTTCGTAAATCAAGTAACGTCACACGGATTATCGAATTAACAGCGTAAATCAAGTAGTTTGGAAATTACAAGATACCTAGTACTCGGAGAATATAACTAAGCGCATGATTGAATGAATTACAATTGATTTTTGCAATGCACTTCCTCGTATATACCATGATTACTCTGCACGTTTCAGTTACTTGATATTTCTTACCGTGTTTGAAAGGTTCTGGTTGAAGAGAGGTCTTCTGCAAGAATATTGACATTGAATAGACCTAGGCAATTGAACGCCCTTTCATTTCAAATGGTATGTGTTTTCTTTAATTATCCTTTATTTGATTCTTTATATTGTATTACCACGTTTAGTGCTTTTAAATGCTTATTTGTACTTTTAAGCTTTTAAGCATCTAATACTTTTAGATGGAAGACTTTTTAGAGAGAGAGAGAGAGAGCATTTTACGAGGATATGGGTGGTCTGCTATTTGTAGCCCCTTTTGGTGGATCAACCTTCTTCAGTTTCTTTATTATTATTTTTTTTAAAAGTATATGTCCCTTTCTTACATTGTCTTTTATATCGACCACAATTGATACTGGGAAGTTTTGCACATTTTGTTCTTGTTACATAGTTTATATCATTACTATTCCTGGTCATGAATTCTGCTTTGTTGAAGATAATGCTACATATGCCTATTTCAAATTCATAAACACATGTACATGTATTGGATAGTGGAAATGAAGTAACATTTGCTATAACATGAAATCTAGAACTGTAATTTTATTTTCCTACTTTCTTCAAATTTTAGGTTTCTCGGTTATTGGAACTTTTCATTGCCTACGAGGAAGATTCAAATGTCAAGTTGGTAATTGTCAAGGTACTCTTCTTCTGACATACAGTCTACAAGTCTCATCTTACTTATAAAAAAAAAAGTCTACAAGTCTCATCTTTAAATGGTGGATATCATTTTTCTGGAGCTGATGCTTCATGCGTTATACTGTATCATTGATTCATCTTCTTTATGGGATCTTTGTTGTTTGGTTACACAGTATTGCTCATGTATTGTTGTGACTTGTGATGGTTGTTTGGTTATGCATTTCTGCCAATTCTTTCAATAACTATGTTGAAAAGTTAGCCCCTAGTTGTTTCAGTTGGTTCGAAAATACAAGCTCGACTTTTTGGTGGGTCCAGGAGTCTTGTTGTATACTTTGGTTAAAGAAAATCAAGTGATTCCTTTTGTCCTGTTCACAAGCTTGTTTGAAAAAGGAACCTTCTTAAGGTTGTTAACTTGTAGGGATTAAAGATCTTAATATTCATCCAGTTGAGTTCAGTTCCTTGGTATAGACAGGAAAGGTCGTTAATTTGTAGGCTTTTTAAGGAAGTGTCTCATGCATATGGATAAGAATCGTGTTTTAATTTGTTCAATGACTGCTTGTCATGAACTTCAAATTTGAATGTGTAACCTATTGTTTCAACCTTATAGAGAATGCTGTCTGTATGACTAACCAATCCCTTCTGTAGGGAAAGGGGAGAGCATTTTGTGCTGGTGGTGATGTTGCAGCCGTGGTTCGTGATTGTAGTAAAGGTATAGGTTCTCTTCATTGCTTAATGTGCCACCCTCGCTGATCCTTAAAATCAGTAAGATTGATGACCTTCAACCTCGGATAAGGTTCAGCCTCAGTTGAGATGGAAGCATCTTCTTCTTCTAGCTTGAATATCTTGTGCTGTTCTTTTCCCTGTTATGGTCAAACTGGACCGAAGGGAGGAGGAATTCTTTAGAAGATGCTTGGTCTACAAATGTCGTGAATTTATTTTTGTACAAATAACGGACATTAACACAAAGCATATTATAACTTATCCCATATTTTTCCTTATTAGGTGACTGGCGATCAGGTGCAAATTATTTTCGGAAGGAGTTCCTCTTAAATTATATTATGGCAACCTATCCTAAACCCCAGGTGAGTCGGTTTGCCTGAAGTGTAAATTTTACATACTGTGACTTGAGTTTGAGGTATTCTTGGTCAAGTGGATCCATCATATGCATGTATATATCCTATCTTACCTTTGCGTGTAAACAATGTTGAAGGTTTCAATTCTTAATGGAATTGTGATGGGAGGTGGAGCCGGTGCTTCAATTCACGGTAGATTCCGGGTTGCAACAGAGAATTCGGTATTTTTATTATCTTTCTTTGGTTTAAAGTTGTATAGAATTCTACTTTAGCTTGTAGAGGTGAACATAGTTATGAATCACATATTTTCCCGAAACTTTAGATATTAATAATGCCTTTTTCATTGTCATAGCTCCCACTCTATTGATAATTGTCGGTTGCTAATGCATTAACGATACAAAAAGTTATCTGATAAAAATTTCAGTTCACAAAAAGCGTTCTTTTTAAAAAAGAATTTATTTGGGTATTTTGAATAATCTTGTTGCTTCCTTTCATCCTTTCGTGATTTCTTGAATTATTGTGGCAGTGTAGAAGTTTGAGAGGGTAGAGATTTGTAATTCATATTAAAAGATTTCAATTTGAACATCTGGTGTTTATGTAATAGATTTTCTTTTCTTATTTGGATACTCTCCATTCTTTTGATGATGGAGGAGAAACATTTAGCTAAATAATATTGCAGAGGAATGATCAATTTTGAATATATTTTTAGGATTATTGTTTTAGATTTAGCACCTTTTGTATTTTGGTTAACATGTATTCTGACAGTGCAACTGTTGCAGGTCTTTGCAATGCCGGAAACAGGTTTGGGACTCTTCCCAGATGTAGGTGCCTCTTATTTCTTGTCCAGACTCCAAGGATTCTTTGGTATTGCCACTTATATCCTCAGTCTAAATACTTTTGATGAATAATTGAAATAAACAGTTATTCTTTAAAAAAAAAGGTGAAGCTCTATTTCATCAGTATTGCTGCAAGATTATGCTGTAATATTTTCACAAAGTTATAGATTTTAATGCTGTTTTTGCTTGAATATTCATTATAGTGCATCTTTGACAGGAGAATATGTGGGTCTTACCGGCACTAGGTTGGATGGTGCTGAAATGCTTGCATGTGGCCTTGCAACTCACTTTGTCCCCTCAGCGGTAGTACTTCATTCTAGTTTAATTCATTCATTTTAGATCGATTGAAGTTCTTGCTTATCAAAAAAGGATATCTTGAAGTTATAATGAAGACTATATATCACCTTGTTTTGTGAGGAATAATGCTAATTACAAAAGTAACATGCATTGGCATTGTTTTGTTGACATGTAGTGACATTACGTGCACATTATGATTGATTGTAGTTTTTTCTCTCAACAGACTTTACATTCACATTATGAAAATGCAATTTAATCCTTCTAAAATCAATTAGTTTATGGGAAAAAAAAAAATCATATTTGCTGCAGTGGATAATGACTGTTTCAACTCAGAGATATACTTAGAATCCATACTCAGAAATAAGTCATTATCTTGAAATGCTATACGTGTCTTCCTCAACTCTGTTTCTCTCCCTTTAATTATCAAAGCTTTTATCTTCTAATCTGGAAAGTCATACCATTTGAATGCCTTCTTATCTTTTTTCTTTTAATTATTGGACAGAGATTGCCTCTGTTGGAAGAGGCACTGCACAAGTTAGATACAAGTGATCCAGCCATGGTTTCTGCAACCATTGACAAATACTCACAGCAACCTTATTTGAAAGAGCAAAGTGCATATCACAGGTTGTTTGGCATTTCTAATTGTTTTGTAGTTCATATTAGATGGTTTTTTCAATTGTTATATGGCACTCTATTCCATGTATGCCAAGGATTTTTAATAAATAATCCCCCTCATTCATCTTATGCTTTACTCATTTTTTTTAAATCAGCAATTATCTCTATTCATATCTTTGCATGCATGTCTATGCATTTTTATGCTAGAACTCCTGCACGAATAAGGACAATTTCATCATTGTGCGACTTATGTAAATCCCCCTATATACTTGCCGTTTAAAAGTGTTTTGGTGTGATTGGCAAGATGTGAGGTACTTTGGGATGAATGCTTTAATGCATATTACTCTTTCAGAAAAAGAATTGTCCAATGCTTGCTTGAAATGCAACCAATAGCATAATTAATGGAGTTTATTATCCCTGGACATTGACTCAGGTGGTGAAGGTGGCATCACATAGAGTTGGGGTGCATGTCAAAATAAACCCTTAAATAAAGAAACAAAAATAATAATAAAATAGTTTAATAAGGACTATCAGAATATCTTTGGAACTTGAAAAAAGACACTATAAATGTCATAGAGCTGCCATCTCAGGTCTTAAACATCTAATTTGCAATGCCTCAGATGAAAAAAGTTCTATTGATATAATCTGTTGCTTGTATCATCTTAGTATATGGTGATTATCATTTCTATGTGGACAAGGGAACCACATCTCAAAGATTAATTGTGGGAAATCTTTATTAGAACCATATTTGTTTCAAAAACTAATATTTAATTTTCTGAAAGGAGGCTGCCTATTGTGTTGCCATCCAAGATCCTTGAATTTCTAAATCTGTTTTTTGATAAACTTGAGATCTTTTTTCGTGGTTGCATTGGAAACAGATTGGATCTAATTGATAGGTGCTTCTCTCGAAGAACAGTCGAAGATATTTTATCTGCCCTTGTAAGTTTATGATATAGATATTTGTTTTCGGCGCTGGGACTGAATTTGATGTCCCATTTGTTATTATAGAAAGTTTGTCAGTGCTTTAAGTTGTATTCTTTTTGGTTTCACACGTAAAAAGAGAAAACTTTTACCACTTAACTGACCATGATCTTATGCTTGCTGTTGTAGGAGAGAGAGGCATTGAATAAGAATGATGATTGGATATCTGCGACAATTAAGTCACTGAAGGAAGCATCTCCAATGAGCCTTAAGGTTTCTCTGAGATCGGTAAGGGAGCAGAAAGACTTAGTTACCCCATGTTATTAAAACTAAAGTGGTAAAGACTTCTTTGGTTGCGTTTAAGATATTTGTTGTGCAATACCCCACACTACTATATTCTTATCTAAGAACCCTGCCTGTTTATCTTCATGATGTTGTTAGCATCAGGTAAAAGTGTTTAATGATGCGAAGGTTTTGGTGATCTCACCTTTGTACAAGGATTCATTACTCATTTGACAAGTAAGGAGTTTTTTGGTTAGGCTCTGTCATGATAAAAATACTTGGAGAAAGCTTCCAGGAATCTTTGGAGAATCCAAGTTGGATCCTTTGAACATAAATGGGTCATTTATCTGGGGGTAGTTCCCCCTTTTCCGAAAGGCCAATGTATTTTTTGTCTTTTGATGAAAAGGAAAAGACCGACCTTCATGGTACAGAAAGAAAAGTCATCACTTTGTGCATGAAACCCTCTGTTGTAGTTTTACCACCATAAAAGAAATATGAAACCCTCTGAATCTAGATAAATATACAGCCCTGTCAAACATAGCCAAGGGAACACTTGATCATAGTGGGGGAAAAAGCAACTGTTGCATACCCATACCATCCAAGCTAAGAAATTAAATTCACGAAATACCTTTGTTAATAATACAAAACTAAGTAATCATCTGATGTTGTCTAGATCATGTTAAATTGTTTCCATTAAAACTTTGTTTTCTTTTTGCAAACAGTTTAGACAAGGAAGGCTCCAGGGTGTTGGTCAATGCCTTGTTCGCGAGTATAGAATGGTTTGCCATATCCTACAAGGGAATGTCAGCCGGGATTTCTTTGAGGTTATCTGCTTTAAGTATTTTTTCAGCTCTTAGTTTCTTCTTTTGTGGACGATTTTAACACCTCACCTTCTAATATAGGGCTGTAGAGCTATACTGCTGGACAAGGATAAGAACCCAAAGGTAAAATGAGAATTGTTTCTGTATCTTTGCATTTCGATTTTCCCGTGATGTTCATAAATCTTGATTTATTTGGCTAATTCCATTTATGGTTTTCCATTCAGTGGGAGCCCTCTAAGTTAGAGCTTGTTAGTGAGGATATGGTCGACTCATACTTCTCTATAGTGAATGATGAAGATTGGGAAGATTTGAAGTTCCCTGCAAGATCCAATTTGCCTGTATTTGCCATTGCAAAGCTTTAATGCATCAAGATGAAAAAAGGGGAAATTGTTATAATCTTCTCTTTTTTTGCTAGTTTTTGCTATTTCAAAAGGATTCAGGAGCCTATATATGAAGGAAAGTTACACAATAAGCGATGCTCCCAACCCAACACGATCCAGATTGTTTGCTTACTCCAAACTGGATCAAGATTCCTTAATTGTCCAATTAATATTGTAGATGTTTGAGATCTTAACTTGCAGAGATATGCATGGCTTAAGTTTCAAACTACCAACTTCTTTAATAAAAGTCAATTTTCTACATTTAACATATTTATTTAAACTCTATACAATATATATATATATATATATATCAGCGAGGACTGCGAGGGTTCACATAATTTACATATTACACTCTAATCTACTTTATAACCTCCATCTGTTGGCTGTTGATCTTCCTTGCTGACTCTCTCTCTTTCTCTCCGCGTGAGGTTCACATGATCATTTGAAAAACCAAAACCTAAGACGATCACGATATTTTAGTTGAATTGATATTGACAAAAAATACAAATAGAATGACGCAGGTGATACCATTTAAATGAATGCATATATAAGGACTAGAAGAAGTTTAGGAGAGAGAGAGAGAGAGAGAAGCCAAAGAAGGATAAAGAAGTTTGAGCCATGGCTTCCCTGGCTCTGCCATAGCCAATGAGGACAAGGTGTGTTCTGTTTTTCCATTTTCAATCCCATGTCCTAATCTCAGATACCATTCATTTTCATGCTCTGTTTCGATGCCTGAGAAAACAGGGTGGCAAAAAAATTGAGTGCCACTTTCTTTCTTGTGTTTTTACGGTTTGTGCAACGGTCTCATGCATAAAAGTTTTTATATTACTTCTGAATTTTGCAACAGCCTCAATCTTATTTATCATGATTAAATTGTGCATGTTTGACAGATTCTAGTTGAGGAGAGGTCGTCTGCAAGGATATTGACAATCAATGAACCTTTGTGGATTATGCTACTCATCATCCCTCACCATACACCATACATTTATTTTATTTTATTTTATTTTATTTTATTTTATTCCTGCTAAACTTATTGAGTTCTATTTATCATCCATAAGCCACATACTTGTTATGAGAAAAAAAAAAAAAAAAAAATTAAAAGAGGTGTGCGTGTGGGATGCTGAGGAGAATTACTCTTTCTTTGAATCTTCAGGGTTAGAAATTCAAAATTCCCAGAACTTGTTCCTTGGTGCAGAAGGATTTACTTTATCTTATTTTATTTTTAGCTAAAAGTTTTTCACTCTCGAGTCCATTCCTGGTGCAAATCAGTCTTTTATTGCATTTAAAAAAAAAATCTCACTCTCTTTTTTTTTGTGTCCAAATGCTGTAATGATCACATCATAATTGGGAAAGCTTTGCTAATACAAATACAAGTCTACTTTCTGTGTACGTGAGCTATGCTTATTTCATTCATATATATATATATAATATTTATCTCTTACTTATTAAAAAAAAAAAAAATACCAAACCTACAAGTCTACAACAGTAGAATTCTTAACAGTTACAAAATACAGACTACAAATGGAAAAGTCTTTCAGTGTGATAGTCATAGCCATTCCATGTACAATGATTTTATACTACACGAACCAGCGAATATCACTATTCAGAAAGAACACACTTAGAAAAGAACCTCTAATTCAGGAGAAGGGGCAAAGCAATTGTCGACAGCAAATATCTAAGCCCACAGCAGATGACTAACTAGCTAAGCTGGATCGTGATTATGGAAAATGTATGGCCATTGAACATGAACTTTTGCCTTGACTGACTCCCAACAGGCCCGTTATTTACCCTGATTGGTGTATATAGCTGTTACACGGTAAAAGTCCAAGCATAAATAAGAAAAAAAAAATTAACAATGAAACTTGAGAGACAAGTGATGTAAAGCATTATGATATAATTTTCAAGAACCAGCTATATGGGCACCATCTCCACTTCTCACTTTCTGATTTTGCTTTTGGGGGAAAGATAAGGATTGTACTGTTTTTGTTATTTGGGGTGGGGTGGGGGGGAGGGGGAGAAACGGAAAAGGTTGAACTGGAGAAACATGAAAGATCAAGATTCAGCGGGTAAAACAATAAATAACTGTTAAAGACTTTAATAGACTAGCACAGTTCCCTTGCTGTAACGGCAATGTACAATCAAAAACATAAGAGAATCACATTTTAGTTCAGTTATTTTCTTTTACTGAGCATGTATTAGTTCAACTGTTCATCAAACACAAGCAATTATTTGTTTGTCAACCTAATAATAATAGCATTCCTTCATGGTAAAGTACTCAATATCATTAAGACCACCTTGAGGATATACATTAGAAAGAATGTTGACCTACGTCAAGACTATAAACCCAAGCAATTTTTGTTTTGTTTTGATAAGTACTATAAACCCAAGCAACTAAGACGAAAACTAAGCAAACTAGCGATTCATAAATCCTTCAATTTGAGGTTCTGCAGTTGTTAACTTCTTTTTACCATCGTTCCCATGTAATTCTAAGTTCAGAATAAAACCTTCAAAACATAGGAAGTAAGATATGCTAACATCTCATCACCTACCAAGATAATATGACGATCAGCTTAACCTTTCAAACATTTTCCAGCAATGAAGATAAGATGTACATATAAGGGAGATTTCAAACCTTATAGCCAGGACCCTGTTTGCCGGCACCATGCGTTTCTGCTGGTATGCAACTAACCGAAATAACCATGGCAGTTTGATGAACCACATAAGCATTTCTTTTTCCGATTGAGTGCGATGTTGCCCTCAGCCTCATCAGAGCGAGCAATCCCATAATCATAAGTCAACTCTATCATAGGGGGGATATGTCTAATTGCGAAAAAGGCAATATGAAGAAAGGATTGATTATTGTGTTCATACAAAACCGGCTGCCAAAAAACATTTGGTGAGCAACTATGGTTCATAAATCGTGCTACATTTCCCATATTCTTAGCACTTATGACTAGGGGAGATGGAATTTTGTACTCCTCTTCAGAGTCATTAGAACTTTCCTCCTCCAATAGCCCAGGTTCACAATTCCACTTGAATGAATTATAAACACGGGTTGTATCAAAAACATACTCATCATTTTCAACTTCCTCCCCACCCTGCTTTCCCTTGACTTTGTCAATAACTTCACCTGCATACTCACATATAAAACTACCAGCGCGAATAGGATCCCATGACCGCAGGCCCCAGCCCCTATCTGTTGTTTTGAAAACTTCCAAGTGAGCTTTCAAACCACTCTGGGAAACTCGGTTTTTGCAGTTAGGAAAGCAAGGGCATGTGGGACCACATTCATGTATCAAAGGCTTTCGGCCCACAAGAACCCCGTTTGAAGTATATGGAAAATCACCTTCATTTTTCCTAATGCAAGAGCAGTCGGGATCACCTGGTTGGCATGCATTACGGCAGTTGCATCCAAAAGAAGGCTGTGTTAAGTCAAATGATTTCGAATACTTGAGAGAGGGAAAATAAATGAAATGTGCAGGGCCCTTCTCTCCATCAACATCATTTACAAGTGAAACAGGTATATTTTCAGCCCCTGACGTGAGGTCCGGAAGAATAAGTCCAACCCTTGAAGAGAATCCTTCCTTCCACTTCTGAATTGATTTCCAAGCAGCAAACGCAACAGGCTGCCCCGGCATCCTCACAAATTTGTACTTGAATATATTGCAACCAGATTTCCTCTCAGTCCACGACTCTTGAATTTTATAAAGCCCATCGTAGACATAGACCTTTGATGATGGATTAACAGCATCTTTGATACCCCGGACAACTCTAATTTCATTGCCCCGCCGAAAGCTTCTCTCCAAAGCGAGATTACCCCTTTCAAGCTTCTGATCAGTTGCTTGTTTGTCTTTCTTACCAAAATTCCCACCCTGACCGCTATAAATAAGAATATCCCCATCCTCCACATCACCATATTCTGCAGACGAAACAATGCTCACAGCCACTGGCTCTTGATCCAATGCATCCCTGACAATAAGATAGTCAATACCACTCATAGACGGCGCATGTAATCCCACCACACACAATTCTATACGAAAAAAGAAGACGTCCCCAATCTCAACTCCAGACACAGCTCCAATCTTCCTCCTCATGTTTGTGCGGATCCCTTTGCTCATCGAAAGATTTCCAGCTTTTAAATCCGCTCGCTTGATAATCCCATTGCTCAGTTCCTTGGCATCTTCCATTTGGCTGAGCCTTCTCCGAAGTGCATCAAATCTCATAAGCACGCTATTAACCAATTCCCTGTTACCGTCATCCCTATCAACTTGACTAATATCACCAACAAAAACTGTACCTGACCCTTTCCTGGCAAGATAGGAGAGGGAAGATTTAGTGTCCCGATTCTTCGGTGTCTTCCTCTGCGAAGAGCTGGAGCCACGCAAGGGAGCTCCACGCTTTTGACCATCAAAATAACCATCTGCATTCCCGTCCATTTCCATTGACGGCCCATCGTCCCCATCAAATGCTTTCGAAGATTCTGGTGAGTGGGTGCTTCGAAACGCTCGCAGAGGAGTCGGAGTAGGACCCATTGGCATCTGCATTGGAGATCCTTGTGGGACACTAAATGGGAAAAGCGGCGTAAATCCAGAAGGAAAAGGGCCATTAGGTGGGCCGCATACAAAGGGAGGAGTTTCAGATGCACTTGGGAAAACTGGTTTTAAACTGCGCAGGGGCTTCACATCCAAGACTCTGGACTTATCAAAAGAGGTTGAAGGAGGAACAGAGTTGTAACCTGATCCTGCTTCCATTACAACAAACCCTTCCAACCAAAAATACAAAAACCACAGAGTCTCCCGAACGTTATCCTCCAAACCTGAAATATATCCACTTCTCAAAAATTTAAATTATATCCAATTCGATTCCATCTAAGTATAGAGATTTGGACCTAAAAGCCTAACTTCTGTGACAAGAAAGTACCAACAGGGTTACACATTTCCGAAAAGGAATCACACTTTGAGCATAAATTAAGCAAAATAAAAGTCATAAGGGGAGCTTTTCAAATAGATGAACAATGTTTTTTCAAGAAAAATGGTGGACATGGACATGCAGGTGCATCAGTTATACGGGAAGAAAACGAACACGATATACCGAACCGGAAGCTTAAGCAAAAGTGTTTCTAAATATCAGACAAAGTCAAAGAGTAGAAGATCGTTACCTCTTGGAAATCCCGGACTAAGTAATTATTAGGGTTTTTGTCGAGAGCGTGTAAGGGAGAGAGAAAATCGAGGTGAAAGGTGCATCGCGAAAAGGGCAGCTTTGACAGTGAACTCACTGTGACTTTCTCCGATCAGTATTTACTACATTTTTTTTTTTCCTGTACGAATCACATTCAGACACACCGTATGTTTAATATTTATTTAATGGGGGTGCTGCTACCATGTACCCATGGTTTAAATTGTATTTTTTTTTTCTTTTTTTTCTAAATATTTATAAATATTTAATAAAAACTATCAATATATTAATATTCATTTTCTTAACTACTAAAAAAATTAAATCAAATACATAAACGGTTAAATTAAAAAGATATACTCAGACGGTATAATATCATTTTTTCTATTTAATGAGAAATATTTTAGTCACATAAAAATTTCATAAAAGTAAATTTACAAACTAACCTAACTTGATGTTATACGTTACATTGTAAAACTATTTTTATTATAAAATAGATCTAATATATCATAAAAATTATATCAATTTATGAGTTTATTTTTATAAAATAATTTTATAATTGTAACGCTTCTCATATTTAATATATAATATTAAAGAGTTTACCTGACTTCCCAATCAGGTGTGATGATATATCACATTTTAAATATTTTTTATTAATCACTTAAAGAAAATCCACTTGAAACATGCCACGTCACAAAAATGTGCCATGTAATAATTTAAAGTGAGATAAATACGTGGAAAAAAGGTTTATAGTATGTTATTCAATATTTAATATTACTTTGGAGAATTCGCTCTCATAGTTAATTTGTTTATTTTTCTTCTACTTCAAAATTTAATTGGGACAAACCGTATGTATATTCTAACATCAATATTAAGATCCATTCTTTACGGGGAAATGCTTATTGAACCGATGGTATACTGATGATTTTTTTTTTAATTTTTATTTTTTTTACTTAGTAATTAAGAAAATGAATATTATTTAATTTATGTATTTTAAAAAAAAAAGTATTTAAAAATGTAAAAAAAAATATTTGAAAGAAATAAAAAAAAAAAAAACTAAAAATACACCACATCGATTTACCATCGGTTGGGACCATCGGTCCCTGTAGCAATATCCTTCTTTATGCGTATAATATTTAATATATAATATTAAAGAGTATATGTGATATCCAATCACGCATGAGGAATCGATGATGCATCACATTTAGATTATTTATTCTATTAATCACTAAAATGAAATCTACAATAAACCGGCCACGTCACCAATAAATGTGTCATTTAATAATTTAAAGTAAGAGATAAATACATTTAATAGTTAATACTACATAATTTATTTATCTCTTTTCTGCTTTAGATTTTAAAATCTGAGGCAAAAACTTTGATATGTAAATCATATCAAAAGTATGTTATCAAAGGTAATAAAAAAAATTATAGATAAATTCAAAGATTTTCAATCCAAGCTAAACCAAGAACCAACCAATCCAGAGTTGGAATTTATCTAGCAATTAATCAAAGGATTTACTTAATTTTTAGGTGAATTTGAAATTGCTGGAATTAAATAAGAGAAGTATTAGAAAAATAAAGAGATTTTACAAAAAAGTAAAATCGTAAACTAACATAATTTTATATAATACATTAGATCTACTTCACAATAGAAATAATTTTACAATTTAACGTACCATATCAAATCACATCAATTTATAAGCTTATTTTTAGAATGACACTTTTTCTAACCCAGCTCGATCCTCTGCTGTTTAGAATGACACTTTTTCAAAGCAATTGTTGTAGCCTCATACAACCAACTTGTATCTTCATATTGGCAACAATTGCAGCCCCCAGCAACAATTCTTTTCCTCTTTTCTTTGCAGGTTTTGTATTGCTTGTATCTGAGACAATTGTTGGAGCTCTCCATCACTTCTTTTTGTACCTCAGATTGGGTATTTTACTAACATAATCTTTGCTTGCTCGAGAAGAAAAAAAGTATTGCAAAGCTAGTTTGACATTTGATACTCATATGATGTGCTTTCCATATGGTACAGCACTTTCAAATTCGACAAAAGTCACTATATACATCTAGTTTGAGTTTATTAGAACGAACTGAATACAAAAAGCTTACAACCCGCCCACTTAAAGCCTCGTAGGAAAGATCCCCAAGCACCAAAGAAATGAAAAGGATGTAAATTGTCATTTGCCGAGTCATTGAGGATCCGGAGATGAGGGAGCAAAGACCGGCAGGAACAACTTCAGTGGCAATAAGGAATGGATGAAGAAACAAACCACTTAGAGCACAGGCGTTTGCAATGCAGATTATTAGACTAACTGGAAAGAGTAATATCTGGTAAAGGAGGCAGCATCACCTTCAACTTTACGCTCTACCAAACCGAGCTTATTTAGTCCAGACATACCTGTATAGGATTTTCTCCTGGTTCTTTTTGAGGGGACACCCAGCCTCAGAGAGTTGTCTCAAGTTGTTTCTCTGCAACTTGCTTTTTAAGGAACTCAAGCACTGAAAGGCGCTGCAAGTGGAAACAAACCGTATGTTATAGTAACTTTTTCAGGATCCAGACTGCATATCACTTGGTCAAAGCAGGGGACCCTTACCCGTTGCTCAAGACCAGCATCTTCAGATTTCAATTTCAAAGTTTCCAACAATGTTATGGCTTCTTGAAATCCATTAACCGCCACCTCCTCATTCTCTAGACTCCTATCCACATCTGCAACTTTTGCGAGAGAAACAGCAACATCTAGAATCTGTAGTTTTACAAACAACAATTTACAAAATTGCATGAATCAAACGTCAGAAACTGCAATGTTTTAACTAAAGACAATACTTTCAACAGTGGGGTTTCACTGGAAAATTGTACCCACTGGTATGTGCATGCATATATCTTAAAAGGTTTATATAACCCAAGGAAAACGAAATTAACAAACCACCAAATCTGCAAAGTTGAGGTCAGCATGAACACAACATACAATGGGAAAACCAAATCAATAAATTGTCAGTCTTTTATTGGTTGTAATTTTCTAGAATTTGTATAACCTATTCCTTTACTGTTCCTCAAACAAGATTGTCTTTTTATATTAATTTTTTGGGTCGTTCCTCAGAAATGTAGAACCTTATATTTTTTGATAAGTGTGTAGAACCTTATATTTTTCAAGGTCAAATCAAAACCTATTAAGATGGCAAAGGTTGCATGCATCTTCTGTTCCATAAACAATCTCCAAATCCAATCTGAACGTCTGAGGAGCAAACCATCCTGCTCCTGCAACCTAGGGAAGTTTATATGAGGTAAGTTATATCCAACTTTTTTTCATGGACGGTAAGTTATATCCACCTTCTAGACTGATTGTATTGGATGCATCATGCAATAGTAGGTAAACAATTATATGCTGTGTGAAATTAATTGCAAGTATATTCTTTCAAGACTGATAAATTAGATATGCAAGCCTCTCTATAGAGATCAAACTCAAAAGATAACTTGTTCAAGTCAAAGGACTCGATCAGATTAGTTTTCCACATCAGCAGGTCAACTATTGCTGTCAAATTTTAAGAAATTCTGCAATAAATAAACACTCATCAAATTAGTTACTCTTTTGACTCCCGAGCATCACTATAGATCAATATTCTTGTTCAATGATTATATGCGAAAATCTTACTAAACATAATATTGCTACAATGTCAATTTACCCCCCTTGGGTGTTTGATTGCAGCCAAATCAATTGATTAAACACACCTAAGATGTGTGCCACCTAGTCTTTCAAATAATTTAACCATATATGGATGCATTTCAAATCTGACACTTATGATCTGATGAACCTACTGATCCAGAGCAAATAGATCGATGACCAGTAACCCCAAATTGAAATAGGTGAATATCAGTTCCTGACCTGGGATGGAACGTCTGAATTATGCTTGATGGAATCACGACGGACATTTAAAGACCGGTAATAGTAAGACCGTGCAGCTTGTAGGTTTCCATCATAATATTTCAGATCTCCAATTTTATTAAGTGAAACAGAAAGTGTATGTGTAATCTGTGGAGAGAAAAATTACAGAAAAGTTCAACAGCAGTTGATGCAAGCATGGTAAGATGAAAAAATATGTTGTGATATTGCACAATAAAGCTTGTGATCCTATAACCTCCAGATCATCCATTGGCAATTTTGAAAGAAATTCAACACTCTCTTCAAAATAAGCCACTGCAGAACCAGCATCTCCCAGTGCTCGACTGCAATAAATATTATGAGTTCAAATAGATATGGCACTTACATGTGCAGAACAAAAGAAAATAAGAAAATGGGGGTCACCAAGACACGAATCAATTTCAGATATATATAAAAATAATAATGAGAGAGAGAGAGAGAGAGAGAGAGAGAGTTAAAAACCAAGGATCTGACAAACAACTTGGTTCCAATTTATTAAAAACCAAGAGCTAGCTCGAGCTGAGGAAGTGTGTCAACAACAAGACAGCTTCGCAAAAGTGCATATCAAATTTGGTTTCAATTCTGAACATAGGACAGATGGGAACTTCCAATCCCCAGCCAGGCAGGAAAGGACAGTGATTTACCACATCTGATGTATGTATGTCAGTTCCTAAGCTATTTGCCCACCTGTGGGGAAATTATTGAAAATATCACCCTAGTCATACACACCTCATAACCATCTTCTCAACCACTTTAACAAGCTGCAGGCACACAGGTTAAGAGCTGACAAACACCACCTTGAATAACTATGTAAATGCATACCAGCAAAAAGAACACATGTAAAATTAAAAACAAGAAGGTATAGAACGAGGACAAACCAGCAGTCACCAAGCATACCCAGAACTGCTCCAAGCTGTGAACAGAGCTCTGGTGTGTCACCCATTCTTTCTAACTGTTCTCGGATGTCATCTGCACACACATTGAGTCTTGATTTGGCACTTTCTACATTCTGGGCTCGAAATGCCTACAAAAGGAAAGCCATCAGCCTATTGTAACATAAGTGACGCAGGAAAAGGAAAGACAACAAACAGAACATAGCCTAGCAGAAGGAAAAATATTAATTCTGTAGCAGAAATTGTTGAGTCATCTATCCCCTGCTGTTATGTGATTTAGTGATATGTCCTTGAATTTAGAAATTAATTAATTATTAGAACAAGAAAGAACCCACTTCAAATATGGCAGAAGGAAGAAAGTATCATGTAATCACAGCTCACAAACTTATAACTGACTGTCACGTTCCCTCACACTTGAGCCCTTGTTCATGGAGGGTAGACATGCCATTCAGACCAAATTTCAAAGACCATTGACTCAGGTGCAGAAAAATATTAAAAAGAAAGAAGAAGTTTCCAAGTATGCTCAAATTTGAAGCAAGCGTTTCCTCTTGATTGAACAAAATGATAACACCACCCCAAGTAATGAGTACTCTAGCTAGGTCTCTCTCATGTATACTACTTGTGTATGGGGGTTGCACCATTGCACTTATTAATAAAATCTTCTTACTTACAAAAATAAAGGGAAACTCAGTAACAGAATTTAAGCAAAACACACCCTCATGGCTTGTTGCACCAAGAAAGCCCCTCTCTCCAAAGACACATCTTCATATATGACTGGTTTTTTCTCACCAAATACTTCTTCTTTGTCTGTATCAGCATGAGACCTTTTGATCCTGGCATGACCTTCAATGAATCGATCAACCATACCCTGAAGAGTTGAATCTGCTTCTATTTTCTCAATATCAGCTCCACACAGTGGACAGTCCTTAAAGCGTGATATACATGCTCTGATTTAAAGTAAAGTATTATAGATATCAGAACGAAAAAAGAAAGGGACTTTGACATAAAAATTCAATAGCAAGAAAGAAACCTAAACCAGGAACTACCATACTTAGCTTACTTGCAATAAACATGTGAACAAGGCACACACTTGCTACTTTCAAAAAGAAGTGCTTGGCAAATCATACAGCTGAGGGGGCCTAGCTTAAATGTTTGGGAATCATATCCAAATGGGCACTTTGGAGAAGCAGTCGCAGAGTCACTGGAATCCTTCTTTGCCTTGCTTTCATTCATTTGAGAATCATATCCAAATGGACACTTTGGAGAAGCATTGGCAGCGTCACTGGAATCCTTCTTCGCCTTGCTTTCATTTGTTTGAGAATCATATCCAAAGGGGCACTTTGGAGAAGCAGTGGCAGAGTGACTGGAATCCTTCTTTGTCTTGCTCTCACTCTCAGGCTGATGTTTATTTGTATTTTCTCCCAGCTTTTTTGTAGTGATCTCGTCGGGACGAGCAGCTTTGACAAAAGGGCAAACAGGTGTCATCCTGGTCGATACCCTGTATCAGAAACATAATGCATTACACACACATAATCTTTAGATAATATTTTTCCTAAACGAAAACATACTTATCACAGCACAAAGATCCATAGTGAGCCTCAAAAGAGTTCTTTTACATATACATACAACAAAAACCAACTTACAGCTTAATACATCATATTACACATTGCATCTTGTTACCATCCCCAGCAGATTACCTCTCTTCCACCCAGTAAAGATATGCAATTCACTCACACCCACTTATACCAAAGCAATGTAAGGTCTTGATTGAAAATTGCTCAATTGCAACCAATCCAATATCGAAGCATCAATTCCAGTTATTTTATTTTATTTTTATTTTGACCAAATTAAATCATTCACTCGTAACGCCTAGTCTTACCACGACAAGATAAGCTCAAGATTGAAAATTTCTAAATTGCAACCAACGCAACATCAACATCAAAATACTCAATTCCGTTTCCCTTTTTCCTGATTGGAAAGTTATGCACACACCGAACGGTCCTGAACGGAGATATTCCATTCCCGTTCTGGGCTCACCCAAAGCCAAAAATGAAGCACAGGCATTAAAATTCTAGAGTCATGCCATCAAATTTATTCAGAATATGGAGAAACCCTCATTAACAAGACACGGCTTCAGCTCTCTTCCATGTTAATTTAAAATTCAATTATAAAAATAACAGCAATTAGGCAAATTCAACCCTTAAAAAGAAGTGTCTTTCGGTTATTCTCAATAAATCTACCCATATTCTACAAATAACTAATCATTAGACATTAAATATGTTAGGACCTTTGTAATTATATGCATACATCCATAGAAGCATACAATTTACTTTCTACTAGAGCTTAGGATACGGAATTTAGGAAGGAAAAACAAAAGTTGGGAAACGAAGCACAGAGAGAGAGAGAGAGAGAGAGAGAGAGAGAGAGACCCGTGCTTTGTACCTGAAGCTCTAGCAATCGATGCCCTAAACAACGTCGCGGTTCTCTTCTTCTTCGGTCTTCTGCTTTTTTTTTTACTTTCTTTCTTCTGTGCAAAATATCCAGATCGCCTTGGAAATAGCAGATTTATGGTCAGTTGGTGCGCCACTTCACATACGATTTCGTTCTGAAGTGATATTTCCCACGAATCCTTCAACTTTTTTTATATTACAATATGCTCCCCAATATCTTCTTTTTATTTTCTCTTCTATCATTTGGTGGACTCGGTCTCTTTTCTAGAGCTCATTAGTATTGAATGGGCTATCTTAATTCTTATGTTAAACGGAAGGCCCACCGTAGACATTCACGCAAGCTCATTCCAAATTTCCGTTTTAAAATTTTTCCTTATTATTTATATATTCTATTAATATGGTTGATTCCATAATTTTTTTTAATATAAAATAATTATTTTAATCTATCGTATCAATAGAATATATAAAAAATATATAAAAATAACTGTACATAACAGAACTCTCTAGATATTTACTTTTTTAAGTAGGAGTCTTGTAATCTATATGAATCAAATTTATTTTGGTGGTTGATTGTTACTAACCATTTAAAATTATTTCGTTTGTTTTTAGAAATGAGATGAGATGAGATTAAAGTTGAAAAGTTAAATAAAATATTGTTATAATATATTTTTTAATATTATATTTATTTTGAGATTTAAAAAAATTGAATTGTTTATTTTATTTTATATAAAAATTTTAAAAAAATTATAATGATGAGATGAGAGATTTTTAAAATTTTTAAAATTTTAGATTATAATCTTGAAAGCAAACAAGACAGTTGTGTGATCACAATGTTATAAATTATGCTTCCACAAAAGTATCGTGCGTATTTATAGTGGAAGTTTGAAAAAGATCGACCTATCTAGTTTCAGTTTATTTGCAATTTTGCATGTATATAATAAATCTTTAGACTTTATGTACTAAGGATAGTTTATTAATGAATCTTATCTAAAAAAAGAAAAGAAAGAAAAACTCCCGCTTGAAATTCAACTCCGCAGATATGTCCTTGGTTGGAAACCGCGCCTTGAACTGGAGGAAACGGAAGGATTCAAACTGGAGGTGAGCTACGCCCCAACAGGCAGCTCAGTTTATGCGTGGAATGACTCATGATAATCCTAAGACTTCCTCTTAGTGCTTCAAAACTGAGAATTTATTCTATCTTTTTAAACAAACATTACCAGTTCCAAACAATCTTTAGACATCAACACCGACGCTACTACAGTTCCAAATCTCTCTCTTCATACCCTGACATATTGATGGGGAAAGACCCAACTGCAATTGCCACTGCTCTTTCCCTCTCCGAGAGATCGAATTCATATTTTCTGGGTACCCAAATCCATGGACATGTCATCAAGTTAGGGCTCACTAATGACCTCTTTTCGCTGAATAATCTGATCAAAATGTATTCAAAACTTGGGGTATTGAGTTATGGGCTCAATTTGTTTGCTGAAATGTTAGAAAGAAATATTGTTTCTTGGACTTTGATTATCTCAGGTGCCATTCAAAATTGTGAATTTGATTTGGGTTTGGAGGTATATTTGGACATGGTGAGAAGTGGGTTTAGACCGAACGAGTTCACTTTCGGCAGTGTCATGAAAGCATGCATGATCGTGGGAGCTTATGAGTTTGGTTTCTGTATTCATTGTTTTGTTTTGAAAATTGGAATGGAGCAGAACAACTTCGTTGCTAGTTCTATTTTAAATATGTATGCTAAGTTGGGGGATATTGAATCTTCTGAGAGGGTATTTGAGTGTATGGACAATCTTGATGTTGGTTGTTGGAATGCTATGATTGGGGGTTATGCACAATGCGGCCATGGTTTTGAGGCCTTGAAGATTGTATCTTCAATGCAATGTATGGGTGTAAAAATGGACGAGTACACCTGGGTTAATGCTTTTAAAGGGTGCTTGATTATGGGAAATCTGGAATATGGTAAACAGCTTCATGGATTGATCATCAAGAGTGAGATGCTATTTAGCCCGTCAGTGGCAAATGCTCTCATGGATATGTATTTCAAGAATGATAAAAATGACTCGGCTCTAAAAGTTTTCAATGGCATGCAAAACAAAGACGTCATATCATGGAATACTGTATTTGGCAGCTTCACTCTGGAAGGGGATGCAAGAGACATTGCAATACTATTTTACAAATTCATGCTGACGGGAATGAAGCCCAGCCATATCACATTCACAGTACTGTTTAGAAAGTGTGGGGAGCTAATGAATCTCAATCTTGGGATTCAATTTTTTTCACTTTCCCTACATCTTGGGTTTTTTGATGATGATAATATCACAAGCTCTGCAATCAATATGTTCTCTAGATGTGGGGCAATGGAGATGGCACGTTCAGTGTTTGACAGCATACTCCTCAGAAACATTAGTTCTTGGAACGAGTTGATTTTGGGATATAATGTAGCAAGTAGATACATGGAAGCCCTAAAGGTTTTCTGTAATTTATGGGAGTTGGGAGTTAAAGCAGATGAATGCACCTTCTCCAGCGTTTTGGAGGCTTCTTGCAAATGTGGAAATCAACAGATAGGAATAGAAATTCATGGTGCTATTTTTAAGTCCGGCTTCTCTTCTCATGGTTATGTCCGCAGTTCATTAATTAAAGCTTATATTACATTTGGCCTACTTGATGATTCCTTTGAATTTCTTAATGGGCTTGACAGACTTGATTTGGCATCTTGGGGGGTCATGATATCTGCATTGGTACATCAAGGTCATAATTATGAAGCTATCAGGTTATTCAACTCTCTAATAAAAACAGGCGAGAAGCCTGATGAGCTGATTTTTGGTAGCATTTTGAATAGCAGTGCTGATGTTGCAGCTTATTACCAAACTAAGTCTGTCCATTCACATGTTATAAAAATGGCATTTGACAAACATGTGTTTGTTTGTAGTGCACTTATAGATGCTTATGCAAAATGTGGGGACATTGCAAGCTCAAGGATGGCTTTTAATCAGCCATTTGTATCCGATGACGTGATTATTTGTAATACTATGATCATGGCTTATGCCCATCATGGTCTTATTGTGGAAGCCCTGGAAATCTTTAAGAAAATGAAGTTGGCCAACCTACAGCCCAGCCAAGCCACATTTGTGGCAGTTATAACAGCTTGTAGTCATATGGGTCTTGTTGATCAAGGTTGTCTTTTGTTTGAATCAATTAACTTACATTATGAGATGGAACCATCTCCTGATAACTATGGGTGCTTAGTTGATATGTTGTCACGAAATGGATACCTTGATGTTGCAAAAAGTATAATAGAAGTGATGCCTTTTCCTCCCTGGCCGGCTATTTGGAGATCCTTGCTTAGTGGTTGTAGGATACATGGGAACAGAGAGATAGGACAATGGGCAGCTGAGAAGTTACTCAAGATGGTCCCTGAGAATGATGCGGCTTATGTACTGTTAGCGAAGGTTTATTCTGAAGGGGGCAGTTGGGAAGATGCTGCAAAGGTGAGGAGGGGGATGATCAGGAGAGGCGTTTCAAAAGACCCAGGATATAGTTGGATTGTGATTTAGCAAAAGCTTTATCCTCCCGAAGCTGTCAACAGCTCTCAGGCTCTCAGTTGGCTTCTTGGATGCTGAGCCTTCAGAAATTTAAAAGGGAAAGAGATTCCAGTTCCAGGTACAAGCCTTAATGCTGGGCAAAGCTTAATGGTTCGGACTACAACCAGTAAGTCATCATGTGACATCTTTACGTCTTCGCTGCTTCTGGTTGGAGCCTTCACTTGTACTGGCGCCGGAACCTCCCATCACTTCTTCATGCTCAGCTTAGCAGCTGCTACATTTTCAAAGAGCATCAACATAATTCAAACTGGCGTCTTCGATTGTTCTGACTGGAGGCATATGAATGAAATTGGGGGGCCCCGCTCTTCGGCAAAAACGAAAAGAAAAGAAAAATAAAATAAAAGACTGCTTCTACTACAGAAAAAAAATGAGGATATATATCCTTTTTTATAAGTAAAAATGAGGATATTATCCGTAAGAGGATATCCGCTGGACGCTGATGTATCAAACTTCTTTCTTGCTCGATATAATTTGATGTGAATTCGTTGTGTCTTTATGCAAATAAACGCAACCTGTTCAGGATCATTGCGTTTCACTCAGTCCTCATTGCTTTCAGTTGATTTCTGCAAAAGCTTTTAGTTGATTTCTTGACGAGAGAGATTTCTGCACAATCTTTTAGTTGATTTCGGGCTATGTACCATCAAGCCTAATATGGCGTGATACAGGAAACAGCCGATTTTTTTAAAGAAAACTTATAATGCCTTAACAAATGGGCTCGTAATTAAAACCTTCAAACTGAAATTACAGAGTCTGGTAAAGGTTGATGTATCTTTTCTTGTAAGATATGAAACATTTTTTGAATTCCTGCGAACTCATTTAATCAGCAAAATCCCCAAACTTGAAGACGTACATGTATAGAGAAACATCACTCAATGCATTTCTCCGTTCGTTACTAGTACAACAGAAAGAACAAAGAAAAATAGAAACTCAGTAACATTGAAAAAAAAAAAGAGATCCACCTTCATAAAGCTCACATGATCAAGAAACCACATAAGAACTGCTAATTTACGAAACATAAAATAATATTAAAAGCTTCTCTTAGTTGGTAAGGTCCATGATGGCTGTAACTATGTCCCCATTGGCAGCCTTCAATGCTTTCACAGCCTTTGGCCTAGAGACTCCTGCTTGTGTCATCACCAGCTCAATGTCCTTTGGTTCAACCCCCGTGTCATCTACTTCTTCATCATCTTGTGCCACAGCTGAAGACTCGGGTTTGGAAATCACATGGCTGAGATCAGGAGCCTTAAACTGCTCTGCAGCCTGACTCTGCAGTTGAGAGCTCAAATCCTCGATCTTTGCCTCCCCAAAGATTACATACGTGTCTGAAGTTGGACTCTTGAAAACATCTGGCTTTGAGATGACAAACAATATCTGATTCAAGTGGCAGTATATGTTAGACCAAAAACACACTATAGACAATAAATGGAAATCATTGGCGAAGAGGCACCAACGTTCTTGCTCTTTTTGACAGTGACCCGGCTAACACCCAGGATGGGTTTCATGCCAAGTTTCAACATTGCTTTCCTGCTTTTCTTTTCACTTCTGCTTTGCTTTGACCTACCACTGGCATCTCCGTCATGTTGTCCTGATAATATAAAAAAAAATGCAAAAATAACCAATATATTATATAATTAAATAAATGAAGTTAATATCATCTTTTGTTTAAATCATTATTGCACATTTAGTATATTTTGAAGAAGCTTAAATTCGGACACAAATACATAACTTCATACATTCACTTTTTTATTAAACAAAGTTTCTTTCATTTCATTTCATCAGGACAGTTTTTTTGTTAACAGATGAGGAAACACAGAAACAAAACATCATTCAAAATGAACTTACCCTCAGCTTCATCATCATCCTTGTCATCATCATCATCATCATCTTCGTCGTCGTCATCTTCATCTTCAACGACAGGCTCATCAGGCTACCCAAATAGAAAGAACAATTAAAATCTTACAGCCAGTAGTTTGTATTGGTAAGCAAACAATGACAAGAGAATGAACACATTTAAAATACAAAATTACCAGCAATTAGTTTCAAAGCATCTAAAATCACTCGTGCAAATATGATGGACATTTAGTCTGTTATTTTGTTAAGAGTTCCTAATAGCTGTGCCATTAAAAAAGGGCAAACCACTTTTCTCCACTATGGCTTCACTGAAGTAAACAGAAAAAAAAAATATGCAGAGGCATGTTCGTGCATGGAGATAATAAAGAAGAGTGCAATGATAACCAGAAAAATACGATTGACCTTTGAAAATTTCATCAACTGCCACCATTTTCCTATACAACTTCAATCAAGAGGTTCCCAAGAGCGTAATAGCATATTTTGGGTCTGTCTATTCTAAAGAATATTCCAAGAGATCCCCAATTACATTACCAAAACTCTTCCAAATAATGAAAAAAAGAAAACACTTGTAATCCAATCACTACAGATTTTTCTTCCATAAATCCTTGCATATTCCCGGAACACCCACCCCTA
>QEOT01008722.1:2868-26585 GCA_003123785.1 Pterocarya stenoptera | reverse complement strand
CAACTTCTGAGGAATAAAAGAGATTTGTAAGGGCATCTTCCTTCCATTTCTTCAAATCAGTATCTATAAGATTTGCCACATACTCATACTCACCACTAGTCACCCTTTGAGATTGGATCATATGAGAGTGAGGTCGAGGGAACCATCTATCCTCCCAGATCCTAACTTGTTGTCCATTGCCAATTATCCACACTGATCCATTCTTTAATAGTTGATGTCCTGCAAGCATACTCCTCCAAGCAAAAGAAGGCTTAGGTCCCAAGTTACCTGATGCAAACCAAGGAGCTGGACATGTTGATCATACACGTGGGAATGGAGCTGAATTTGCACAAGACCGTTGCTTTGATAAAATGGACTAAGCCTTGATTATTATTTGAGCCCAACTTGATCTTTTTAGAATCAACCCAATTCTCTTGGATTAGCCCATTTAGTGCTTCCTTGAAACGTTTGGCTCTAAGTCTTGTAATTGGGCCACTAGGAAGTGACAAAGGGTCTTGTGCAAATTCAGCTTCATTCCCACTTGTATGATCAACATGTCCAGCTCCTTGGTTTACATCATAATTGTTGGTGGAGTTCATATCATTACCATCAAGAAAATTAACCTTATGGAAGAATTTCTACTTGAATACCTGAGCTAGGAGAGAGTATGGGTTCTTTAAAAAGCACAAACTTTATTCTGACAACATTGCCACATTGAAGCTTCTGAAATCTTTAAACCCCAAGCCCCATTTTTCTTTGATTGTCACATCTGATTTCACTTGACCCTTGATCTTCAAATGATCTTCATTATAAACCCACCAGAACTTTTTTTTTTTTTAAAAGTCTGTTAAGCCTTTGAGTAATTGAATGAAGAAGTAGAAAAATCTCCATATTATATGTTGGTATGGCTTGAAGGACAACTTTCAATAAAATTTGTTTTTCCTGCAACTGATAAGAATTTGGTTTTCCAATTTGATATTCTAGTCCAAATCCTGTCAATAAGGGAATGAAATATAGCCACATTTGATCTCCCCACCACTGTTGGAAGTCCCAAGTACTTCCCATATGAGCCCCTTGATTTAACCCCAACTATCTTAAGTAAAGTATCTTGTACTTTAGCTGGAGTATTTCTACCGAAGAAAATTGAAGTCTTATCTTTATTCAACATTTGACCAGATGCTCTCTTATAGGTCTCGAGAATCTGAATAACTCGACTCCACTCCAAGGAATTTGCTTTACAGAATAAAAGATTGTCATCTGCAAATAATAAGTAATTAATTTGATGGGGCATTTACCAATTGGAACACTGGAAATATTACCTTTAGCGGCAGCTTGGTTCAAGAGAGAAGTCAGTACCTCTGCACAAATGATAAATAGATATGGGGAGAGGGAGCTCCCTGTCTGAGACCTCTAGAAGGGATAAAGGATCTTTGTGGCTCTCCATTAATCAGAATGGAGTAAGAAACATAAGTGACACATTCCATGATAAGTGAGATCCACCTTCCATCAAAGTTGAGTTTGCTCATGACTGCTTCAAGAAAGCTCGTCTCAACACGATCACAGGTCTTGCTCATATCAAGTTGAAAAGCCATATAACCTGATTGTCCCTTCACACGTGAGCTAAAAGTATAGAGTGTTTCATATGCTACCAATATATTATTAGTTATCAACCTGCTTAAAACAAAAGCACTTTGATTAAGTGAAATAATATTAGGAAGAGAAACCTTTAGCTTGTTTGCTAGAACCTTTACAATTATCTTATAAATGACAGTGCAAAGGTTGATAGGTCAATAATCAACAACATTCTTTGGCTCCATTGTCTTGGGAATAAGGGTGATAAAGTTATCATTGACATTGTTCAAAGTTTCACCCTGATCGAGTACTTGGAGAGCAAACTTGCATCCATTTTTCTCAATGGTATCCCAATTTGTTTGATAAAATTGGGCAAGGAACCCATAAGGCCCAGGTGAGCTAAGACATTTGAAAGACTGCTTCTTTCACTTCCAAATCAGAAAAATTCATTAGCAACTTTGAGTTTATGTCAACTATAAGTTTTGTATTCATGCCACACAAACAACTATCAATAGCAGATAGGTTAGATGAAGTAAATAATGTAGAGAAAAACCCATAAATACATCACCTATTTGAGCATGGTTTGTAATCAGATTTCCATTTGGATCGACAATCTTACTGATTGAATTGGTTTTCCTTCTTTGGTTTGGTAGAATTTTGTGTTTCTATCACCATGTAGCAACCAATGCTGCTTTGCACGCTGCTTCCACCTTAAATCTTCTTCTACTAGTTGGAACTCCACTTCCTCTTGAAGTTGTTTGACAGTGCTTGTGTGATCTCCATTTCTTTCTTCCTGCAAGCTTGCAATTCTCTTCATGTTTCTCTTAATGTGAGCGGGGGTCTTCCTGTTGCTTTCAGCATTCCATTTTTAAAGGATTTGTTTGCACTTGATTAGCCTTTCCTTGCTCATTGCATCTGAAGGAAAACCTTTTACAATCATACTCCATGCTTCCTTTATTTTAGTTGTGCAGTCTTGCCTCAAATCCACAGGGCCTCATATCTAAAAATATATGTTTTTCTCCCACTCCTCTTCTTGTTGCTAGTAAGAGTTAAATGAAGTGGGGAGTGGGCTGACTTAATAGCTGGCAAAGCCTGACAATTGGAATCTGGAAAGAGCTGCTTCCACTTTGAGTCTACCATAGCACAGTCTAGTTTTTCCTTTGTGAATCATCTTCCTTGTCTATTATTGGACTAAGTGAATTTTGGTCCCTGAGTAGGTAATACATTAAAGAAACATTAATCAATAGTTTCTCGAAAAGCTTCCATCTGCTTGTATGGCCTTAATGATGCTCCTACCTTTTCATTTTAACATGTGATTTCATTAGAGTCATCCATGCAGATCCATGGTATAGAAATACTATCTCTTAGCATTTTAAGGAACTTACAGCTCCCTTCCCTCTTTGAAATATCTGGGTGGCCATAGAAGCTAGTGAACATCCAAGGGTTACCACTTTGATTCTCTTTGACAATAGCACTAATATGCCATCTAGTGAAATTACATATTTGCACATCTAATCCATTCTTATATAACATAGCCAATCCGTCAAAGGCCTGTGGCCTGATTGGCATAAACTTCTAGAATCCAAAATTGAGGTCTTGGGTTCGAAACCCCCCCCCCCCCCAAAAAAAGCCAATCCTCCACTTACCTCAGCTCTCTACTATCATACAATAATCACACTTCAATTTAACTTTAATGGCATCCAATCTTTCCTTCTTGCATTTGGTTTCTATAAGGAAGACCAGCTTGAGACAATTTTCCTTAATCAAAAGACTAAGGACTCTAACTGTTCGAGGGTTTCCAAACCCTCAGTAGTTTCAACTTAAGATACTCATTAGTTCTGCCAACCTCTGCTAACAATTCATTTTGCTTCTATTCCACACATTCCTTAGTTTTGATCTTCTTTGCCAAGATCCATCCTTCATTCCTTAGCTCATGGCCATCTAAATTATGTTCACTAGTGAGTAGCTCCTTCACTGGTGAGATTATGCCTATATATGAATCCTAGTTTCCAAACTCGTACTTTGAGCCTTCATAGTCTCCTTTTTTCCTAGAAGGCAATTTTCCTAAATATCCTCTTTCCTTCTTTGATCATCCGCGATTTAGCCACCTCTCCCGATAGACTAGCATACTTCCCATGAAAAAAATTGTTTCCATACATGGCTTCATCGTTAACCTATTGTTTTGAGGTTTGTGAATCTCGTTTATCCCTACCACCCTGGTTGCTTGATTGATTCCTTATTATTGCCTTTTGGTTTGGAGCACGCAGCCATGCCCCATATTGATACTCTTCACTACCATGTATGGTTCTAATACCATATTCTTTTGAACAACCCTGCTTACCATGTTTAATAACACCACACCTAAAACAAAATTAGGCAATCTTCCATACTTAAAAACAATCCAGTACTTGTTACCTTGCAGGTTTAGAAGGATGCCTCTTATAAGTGGTTTGGTGATGTCAACAACAGCCTTAACTCTCAGATAAGGATCCCATCCAATTCCCGTTCTCATCAACATCTACCTCTTCCACCACGCCAATCTTACTCCCTATCTGCTCACCAACTTCCCTAGTCATGCCACCAAAAGGTATGTTGTGGAGTTGAATCCATATAGATTCCTCGGTGAACCTATTTGGGGTAGAAAATCCATCAAAAGTTTTGAGACACAAAGATTACGATAAAAAATCCATGGTCTACCTTTCTTTACTTTCTTGATATCCTGTTCTTGTTGAAACTCAATGATGATCAGGTTATCATCCCTTAGTCTTCCATACATTTTGCATAGTGGTCTTGAAAGCTTCTTTGTTGATCTTCATTTCTGATATAGTGAGGCCTATCAGACAGAGTTGTCCACGTCTGACAACCTTGGTCTCTTTTGTGATGTCAACTTATAATTCATATTGTTCTTCCTTAGTCAATCAAAGTTTATCCCACTTGTCAATGATCTCGTTCGACATCTTCTCTGACACTCGTTCCCTATGGAGATTTAACTGTTAACTACACACTCTCCTCAGTATATACTAGTAAACATGCCTCGCCTATAGCAGAGAAAACTCCCCAAGCGCACGCTAGGAGACCGAAATGCTGGCATTGGAAATTAACTGACATTTGAGAGATTAATTTTTTTGTAAAGTTCTTTTAAAGTATAGTCAGTAGTTTTCAATTAATAAAGTTCGCCTTTTCTCTTTATGATTTATGATTTTTCTTGCTTTATTTATCAATTTTAATCTCCCTTATTGCGACTTTCGGTTTATTTTTACTTTTGCTTACATGGCGTCCGATGATAGGACCTTCGTATAATCTACCGCACCGTAATGCACCGAAACTAATGGACCTAATTACGCCTCTCTCGTAAGCGTTTGGTTTTCGAGAAAGTGCGTGTCGGGAAAATTTTTCAAACCTTTATTTTCTCGAGAAAAACAAAAAAACCCTAAGTACCCAATGAACCGTCAGAGTAGTTGTCCTCTTTTATCTTCCTGACGCCGTCTCTGCATCTCCTGGGTGATTAGATGCAGTCGCGATTTGTGATCTGATCGGCGAGAGTATTATATCGCTCTCAAGATTGGAATATCCTATCTCCGTTGCCTCGGGTATCACGCTGTCTCTCGCTCTCTATACATGCATGCGTACATTTTTCAAAGAAATTAATTGGGGCTAATATATCTGGTTTAATTTGCTTGATGCTCATTATGCTGTAGTAGTTGCTTTCTGTTAATTCCATCATTCCGAGTTTTGATACTTGAAGTGGGTTTAGTGGGTTTTTCTCTCTGTTTGTGTGGTTATTTATATTGAGAACTTCCAACATCATTTATTGGGCATCCGATCAAAAACATCATTTATTGGGCATGGTGGAATGATTGCATAGGCGAATTCTCGATACTTTTTATTATCAGTTGTGTTGTATATTGTGTATTTTTCTTTTGGAACGTTTTATACTATTTTGCCTGCTAATTCTATGCAAAACAAGAAATAGACTGACTGGTTTCAAAATAAATAAATAGACTGACTGGTTTTAGCAGAATGACTGTAGTTCCGGGCAAAATACAACATGAGATGTGCTTTACTCGACTTTGGAGAAAGGATAGACTTTGTGTCTAGGCTCAATGGAAGCACAATTTCTTGGTTTAAATTTAAAGACTATGGGTAAGCTGTAGTGATTTTTCTCTGGTGGTTTCTTGTTTAGTCTGAATGATGCTTTGGCACTATGTAGAATGAAGGAGGTGGATCAATTTTTTTTGGTAGAGAGGAAGGATGAGTCAAATTTTGCCATAATGATTATAATTTGCAACAGGTTTTTAATTTCTCCCCTTCTATTTCTCAGAAAATATGGTTAGCACCCGCCTTCTATCTGCCTTTTAATTTATTCACTTTTTTTTTAGTGGAATTATTCTTTGTTTTTTGTACTTCGCAAATTCACTTGAATTTAAGTGTGAGTTATGTCCATCTCAACATGACATTCGAGAGAAAAATGTCCACTCTCATAGATAATATAAAAGCTTGATTTGAGAATATTCTTCTGAGACTGTACAGCTTCTTTCTTTTCTCATCTTGAACCAAATCATATTCTACTCCCTTATTCAACTGATAGTGTGCATCATACTCCTACAGCAGTTCTAATTACATCATCTGACTCTAATTTCTTTAGCTATGACCAGTCATGGGGTTAAGAGAAAAATAGATGAGCATTATTTTGTAAGATGATTTCTTGGTAGCAAGTCCAAGCTAAGTGCTTAGGGGCACTGGTTTTTATCTTTTACAGCTAGATGTGCTTGTTATAATAGTGAGGATAGCTAGTCGATGGAAAAAAGAGAAATAGTCATATTTGAAAATTCAACCAAGACAGGACTTAAGTCTCATTTTCATTATTTTTGAGCTACTTTTATCTGGAAACGGAGAAACAATGCTGTGTTTTATTTCTTTCTTTGGGTTGAGTGTGTTTCTAATCTATATATCAAACTTTTGGCTTTAAGTTTCATGGGAAGATCAAGGCCACACTATAGGGAAGCTGGTGATAGATTAAATCACCTATGTTGACCTTCACCTCAAATAATGCCATGTAATAAAACATGATCCATGTGGTTATGTTACTATATTTTCTTTTGAGTTTCCTCTTGAGATGATTCTGTCAACAGTCTTGTAATCAGTATTGTATACTTCCTATGTACTGGGCTGTGCCTATTTACCTGTCTTAATAAAACTTTTTTTAACTATGTAAAAAAATAGTCTTTTAATCAGTATTTTGAATTCTGCTTTATCATATGGGACAGAAGGTAGTTATTTGTCTTTTCTGATTCAGAAATGGAGCAGTATGACCTGCATGGAGTTAGACGAGAAATGAAGCACAAAGGAAGGAATGTGGTATGGTCAATTGCGATGGACAAGTGCCTTATCGAAGCACTTGCTGTTCAGGCTAAAAATGGGAACAAAATTGACAAATGTTTTAATGAAAATGCTTACACTGCCGCTTGTATTGCTGTGAACTCTCGTTTTAACTTGAATTTGAATAATCAAAAAGTTGTTAATAGACTAAAGACAATTAAGAAAAGGTATAAGATAATGAAGGATATGCTAAGTCAAGATGGATTCGGGTGGAATCCAAATACGAAGATGGTTGAGTGTGACAATGAAGATCTTTGGAAGCGATACATTGCAGTAAGTTTTTTAATTAATCATCTTTAATGTTTTCTCTTCTCCCTTCTAAAATGTGTCATGCTGTTATTTACAATATGCTTGTTGGCGTTCAATGATTAATTGAATAGGCACACCCCGATGCAAGAGGATTTCGAGGTAAACAGATAGAGATGTATGATGAACTAAAAATTGTTTGTGGAAATTATCAAGCCCCAAGTCGCTGGGCTAAGATGAAGGATGGAAGCCACCCAACAGATTTAAAGAATTGTGATTATGACTCTGCCTCTTATCTTTCCCCAAGTACAGAATACCTGAGTGAGACAGATGGAACAGAATCATATACTGGAACACCAGAATATGCCCAGATGCCAGATGGTACTCAAGATCCTCCTCTGGGCCAGCCTTTCAGACAACTCCCAAAGCGGTCCCGTGGCTCAGAGGTTCTCGATGATGCCATGTTAGCAGTGGCATCAAGCATTCGGCGCTTGGCTGACGTGATGGAGCGAGGCAAATGCTCAATTGATGCCCATGAGCTACTACAGGCAGTGATGGAGATTGATGGTTTAGAAGAGGCCAAACAGATGTATGCTTTTGAGTATTTGAATGCCGACCCCATCAAAGCAAGAGCCTTCTTGACGTACACTGCTCGAATGAGGAAGATATATTTATTTCGACAGTTCTGGTGGTGGAAATGAATGTAGATCCCAGGCTTGCAGCATTTTGGGTAAATAGCTTATGATGTTTTGGGTGTTTTGCTGGATAAAATGCGCATTATTAAATCATCTCTTGTTAGGTGAATGTATAGATTAGATATTCACAGGGTGGATATAATTGGCTAGAAGCTGGGCTTGTAAGGACATTTTCTGGCTTCCTTGCTGCCTCTTTTGAAAGTGAAGCGTGTATGATGTTTAAGAAGATTTTTCTTGGTTTTTCGCGTCTGTAAGAGATCAGTTTTAAGACTTAGCATGGAATTTAACGTGTATATTGGCCACCGAAAACTGTTTTAAGCCCTTGTCTTGAAGCCTTCTGACCTTAGTTTTATTTAAAGTAGTGAATTCCAATTCTATACCGATCTTTTCTGCTCGTGATTCTGCAATGTAGGCAGGGAACCGAACCGCATTACATTTCCAAGTTATCCTAAAAATTTAAGAAGAATCTGTTCCAATCCTTGTAATAGGTGTGAGGAAAGAATGTTGTACATCTCAATCAACAGATATAGTCCACAATGTTATGGCATCCAAATCTGCAATAGGGTTCACATCCATGACCCTCAACTTGATAATTCATTTGAATTACACGTATGAATTTCAATAAAAACTATGATTCGTTGCGGTGGTAAATGGGGAAATAGGGGGGAAGAACAATAATTTAAGTCCATGGTAATCTTATTATCTAATGACAAATAAATTTATATATATATATATATATCTGAACATGACAAGATGTAACTAAATTATGTTATTTGGTTAGACAAAATGGCAGCCCTGGTTTTAGCCCTTGTTTTTGTTTTGCTAGTATGAGATTCGCTTACAGTTTTTGTGGGAGAACAACCAACCTTAGTACAAGAACCTTTTTCATCTTGCATTTCAAGGTCCCGTTCCCTGTAAACCTTGAAATATAGCTATTACACCAAATCCCAAGAATCAAGAAGTGCAACGACAGCTTTACCAATAATCTCTCAACAGGGGTCCATTTTTTAAGGAACAGATGCATATCATGCACGATGATCACTATTGCTCATATAATACCCTATATATATGACATGAATAAGTTTCCCGTCCAATCTCAAGTGAAACTAGGTCGCATTGTGGCAATCGTCACAAACTCTGAAATTCATTCTTCTCCATCATGGTTCTCACTTTCACCATTCTGCCCAGCATTGAAGCTGTGACATATATATTAGAGAGGAGTTCATGGTACCCACCTTCACCTAAATTTAGCTTGAACACTTTTTCTGCTGCCTTCTTCCCCAAATCAACATTTTTATGAACTCTACAACCACCCAACTGGCTCCATAGCCATATTTTGAATGGAGAAGGGTAGATTTGGGTTAACATCAGCATCACGTCCTTACAGTTCTTACAGTAATTGACCAAAAACTTTTAGCAAAAAGAACACAGACCCAATAGAAGCAAGATATAGGTTGAAAGGTCCTTTTAGATGACGGTCAAATAGTTACACAGGATTCATAACAAAGTTTGTTGAAAAGCTAGACCTACATGCACTCCAAGATTCATCAGATAAAATAATTCTCATTCAGAGGATATGGAGGAGTAAAAGGTTACCATCCTTTTCTTCTGGAATATGGATATCAGAATAAACATCAGAGTAATCATTTGTAAGAAAATGCATAAAATGAACTGACCTAATCCAAACGGCCGCCGCAAACAGATATCAGTTCCTATTTCTCGTGTACAATTAGCTCAAGGAAGAAGCATTACCAACATTCACACTCTCCACAATAAACTGAAAAACCTAAATGCAACAGCAAAACCCTCAAAACTCATAAGCCTATGATGCGGAAAGCAATGAAGTTTATGTGCTGGTTGAAAGCCTTTCACCAAGTTACAACAGAAAATCTCACGTGCAAACCGTCCATCCATTGGATAGAAGTACAGAGCCATATCATGTTCGAGATTGCTTACTTTTATCAAATCAAACATATTATGCCTGAAAACACGTTTCCTCTATACACAGCATTCGAATGAAATAACCCAATAAATCGCATAATTAAGCCCAGAAAAGGCACAAAAATGAGTAGTAAAGTGACTGCATCTCTAAAATCGCATGTAAAGGTAGGATAAAAAATTTGAACTTAACCCATATATTATTCAATCAGAACATACACAACATCTCGTATTTTTTTTTTTTTTAATAAGCAACATCTCGAATTTCTTTACCCTATAGACACAAATCATTACAGAACGATCTAAAATCCATGAAAAAGAAAAAGAAAAGCCAAAAAAATTATTAACGTATACCATTGAAAAATTTGCACAGCAATCTCTGACCTTCAACTCTATGATTGGGTATAATATGGAATCAATCAGGCCTACGAAGCTCGGGCACGGAGCGCCTCAGTGTCACCGCCGAAGTGAGAAATCCGGGCGGCCATATTAGCAACCTGATCCTGCATCTGCGCAGCCCGCATTTTTGTCGCAGTAGCACGGTGAAAGAACTGCTCGCGTGACAAGAGCCGCACATTCCTCAGGTACTGATCGAATGGTATCGCGCCCTCCTGCACAGCCTTGTCCAAGGAGTACACTACGTCCTCGATGGCCAAATCGGAGGCCGAACACTCGAGCATTTGCTTGGATGGCACGTCAATGATCTCGAACGCGTCGTCCACGTCAACATTCCGGCGGAGATTCCTCAGCTTCGCTTCGTTCTCCCTCAACCACGCCTCCAACACGTCGGCGTTCATCAGCATCATCTGCAATTGCTGCTCCAGCCCTTCCTTCTCGTCGTGCATCTCGTTGAGGCCCTTCTTCAGCTGCTCTTCCCGGTGCCACAGCATCGCCTGTGCGTTGAAAAGCCCTTCCATCTCCGCCTCGCGCGCCTTCCTCAAAGCCGTCATATCCCCATTCACCAACTCCACCAGCTTGTTCACGGCGCTCCTCCTATATGCCTCCGAAGAATCCTCCGTTTGAACACCATAAGGAGACGGCGGGTACGGCCTCGTTTGAATCGACGAGCGGGCGTACCCCAAACTCGAAGCCGTTCCGTCGGGAGGATGAGCAGAGGGAGGAGTAAAACTGGGATTAGGATTAGGATTAGGGTTAGGGTTAGGGTTAGGGCGGCGTTGGGAATAGAGAGGTGGGTCACGACCGAAGTAGAGGCTGAGACTACGAACGAGGTCGACAAGATTGGAGCTGGGGTAGATCCAGTTCTGGAGGTAAGGAATGGAGACGAGGCCGGAGGGGTTGACGAAAGAGTGGGGGCGCTTGATGACCATGTCGCGGGTGGGGTTGACGTAGACGCAGGGAGGATGGCGGGGGTAGGACTCCATGAGCCAGAGAATGACGGGGATGTTGTAGGTGAGACCCTGGAAAGACATGGGGACGGTGCCTTCGGCCTGGAGGAGGTTGATAGAACGGCCGTCGTTATGGGTGAAGGTAGCAGTTTTGGGTTCGAGGGAAGGGTAGGAGGAGGAAAGGGAGAGGAGGTGCTGGCGGATCAGCCACTTGGTGTCCTCCGAATAAGGGAGGGCGGAGGGCCCTCGTTGGGAAAGGACAGAGCTCAGGAATTGTTGGGTCTGTTGTGGATTCGCAGGGGATGGACCTGCCTGCACCGCCGGTGGCACCATTCCAATTGTCTCCCTTGCTTTCCTTTGCTTTGCTGCTTTTGTGTGAAGTGTTGGAGTTGAGTTGGTCTGCCTAGTTTTGGGAACGAAACGAAATCTTTACGGCCAAGAATTCACGAACGCGTGTTAAAAGTTGACTAAACGGGTTTTGAAACAGTGTCGAATAGCATTGTCGGTTAGATTAGAGCTATTTTCTTTGATTAGGCTTCGTTAGGAAGATAGATGGAATCTCAATTCATCATTATAATTTTTTTAAATTTTAAAATAAAATATAATAGATAATTTAATTTTTTTAAATATTAAAATAATAATAATTTTAAAAAATAATATTTTATCATCTCTAACTCAACTAAATTCAATTCAACATTCAAATACAACCAAATCATATCCATGTGAAGTGAATGTATTTTTTTTGGGCAGTGCAACTGTTCAAACACATGCCATTAATTCTTGTACCAACATGTGACTCTACATTTCTATTTATAATTTCTGTGCTTTTTTACGCATAATTTGTTAGGTACATCAGTTGAAGAGGATTCTTTGATTCGTATCGTTACCCGCAGAGTTTGGAGTTAAATACTATAATTTCTCAAAGTGTGGACTTAAAATATCAACAGATAATATAGATTTTAAGAGTGTTATTTAGTATCTGTTTGATCATCATTTTATCAAAAATGAACGAAAAGATGACAATTAAAAGAATGATCAAAGGCATTTCTCAACCCAAATTAATATGAATCTTAACCGGCCAAAAACTGAATAAAATTCGGGCCGTACGCCCATGCATCAAATTCATGCCTCTTCCTCCAACAAACATCGCAGTCAAGCTCTTCAGCTCTACCGTGATTTGTACTCTGAAGCTCTCAAGTTTCAGCTTTCGGACTAGAATATCCAAGGGTAATCAGCCTGGATTTTGATCATTGCAATCAATCTACAAAGTAAGGGAAAAGGGGAGTACAAATAAGAGAACAATAAAGGCTTGATTTGTAATAATAATGATGATTATGAAAACAAAATTAGCAAAATATGTCAAAATTCAACATAGTAAGGAAATTATGATCTGGGTCTCGGTTGCCTAGCAGTAGAAATGCAACAGCTCCAAACAACAGTCCAAGTTTTTAGCATCTCAGTTGCCAAACTATGAAGGGAAAGAAAAAAATTATAATTGCACAAGTGTACAAATAAAACCATTCAGTAAAGAGAGCTATTTCAGGATTAAGAAACTTACATTAATTTTTTTAAAAAAGTTAGGGACTCAGCATCTTTTACCCCGAGAGTCTAGTTTGTATAAGTAGGCGTTCGTCTCAGAACTGTCCAAAAATTGTTCTGATGCCTTTATCATGGTATAGGCAGGCTGAGGAAACTGCTGAGTACTTGTGAATTAATTAGTTTAGCATAAACTTTTTTTTCCTGCATGACATTGGAATCTGTCGTCAGAGGTCATACAATTAAATAACGGACCACAGCGTTATCTACCATATGGGATTGCCTCAATGGCACACTTGTGACTGGCCTCGAAAGTAAACAATAAATAGAATGCCATAAATTTGTCTGACCTACATCTTACAAGAGAAAATCCAATATAGATGGAGAAGCAGATTACCTAATTCTGATATCTGAACATCAGTGCAGAAGTAAAAAGAATTAAATCGTGGTGGCACAACTTTCATAGGGTACAGAGTGTCTATGTTAGTTTCTTTTCCCTTTGCAATCTTATGCTGCAATGTAATTTACGATACATTGATGCTAAACTGAAACAGGTTATGAAGATCCTAGGGAAAAACAACTTTTGGTTCTTCCCCATGTTCAGATTATACATTAGAAACATCAGACCCAAATTAAAACTAAAACAGTCCAGAAAAAGCATAACCATGTAACATGAACAAACAACAAAAAAACTCACCATTCTACAGCCTCAATGCCCTGCAAAGCTGCAAAATTTGCAAGTTGATAAATTTCTTCGAAATTATTTTGAATGATTGCCTCTTTATTAAATATGGCATCTGATAAAACAACTGCTGTTGCTCCTCTGGAGATATATTCTCTGATTGAATCTGTATCAGATTATGGTAAAAAAAAGGTTCCTTTAACTCGGAAATTAATGCTACATTTTGATGAATGGATGTCTTGCATGAAGAAAACACAATCAGCAAACAGGAATGAAAAATATAAAAATTAATGGAAATTTCTGATCACACTGTCTCCTTAAGGTCTCTCAAAAGACATGTTCTAAGTATACCGCAAGTTTGAATTCGAGTCTAGGGCGACATAAACATAAATCAAGAAAATGATACTTTTGTAGGATTTTTCACTTTGATGAAGGGCAGATACATGCATTTCTGGAAAAAAAAAAAAACAATGATCTTTAAATAAATCAAATTTAATTAATAAGCAAAAAATGCATGACCCAAGTACACAGACAATAAACAAGAGAAAGACCTAAACAAAAATAGTAAAAGATAATAAATCAATAAATAAAACCAAAAAATCCTGAAACTGAGAAGTTGTAAAACAAGTCAAGACAACATCCAATGGTAAAGAGTATTGAAAAATAAAGCCTTAAGGTCCCCCAAGTATTGAACAAGTCAGGATAACCATCCAAAGCACATTGTTTTCTTCAGCATTTCTCATTGTTTATAATACAAAGAGATATTATTCCCCTCAGTATCTCAGCCTCAAAGGACAAGAATGAAAATTGCTGCACAAGGCAAGCAACAGCAAGTGCCAGTGAAAACTAAGAGCTTAAAAGTCTGAAGGCATTCCAATAAATGTCTTCACTACAAGGAGAACAATATAAATGGCAATGGATCACTAATGCAAAGCCTTTATGAGATGAGATCTCATTATTTAATATTATGATAGCAGAAGGGTAAAAAATGTCTGTCACTTCCAATCATCAATACAAATAATTATAGAAATTGAAGTGAGGCTCTTAGAACTAATGTAAAGAAGCAAAGGTAACAACCTATTGTTATGCCCTGAGAAGCAACCATCGAGATGTGATGAAAAGGCCTCTTGAGTGCTGAAATGTACTGACTACCACCTAATGCAGAGACAGGATAAACCTATTCCACCAGATAAAATAAAAGTAAACCCATAATGAACATCTGTTGATGAACTATTTTATGACTTCCAAACAGTATCAGATCCCAGAATATGTTGTGAAGAAACAGCAGAAAAGAAGTGTTCACTAATCTACTAATAGCATTTACGAGGCATGACACAGAAAGTGTAAGCGCCGTTTATGAAAAGTTTACACAAGATCATGGGTATTATTACCAGAGGTAGCACTCCAGATATGAAACTTGAAATCTACAAAGTCTGTTATTCCAACTTGGCAAGATAAGATTGCTGCTTGAGTAACTTAACATATTTTCATTTAGCAAGAGACTTTTATCTATAAGGCCATATGTATATGTATATGTATATGTATGCACTGATATATGCCTGAAGACCATTCAAGGTCAAGTGGGAACGTATGATTGCTGCCCTAGCAAGAGTAATATCCATTTCTGTTTCTACGAAGCAGTGTAAGTGACACAGGACAATTACCATTATACCTTGACTTAATCTACTCCCACATTTGAAACATTAAGACTCACCTTGACAATTTTGGCGCCGGTATCATATGCAGACAGTATCTGTGAATCACATATTGATGGTTTTAAGTTCTCATTCAGGGGGAAAGAATCTCAAATGTTTCAAATGTAAAACAGTAAAATAATGATAAAAAACCCAATCTTCCAGGGTAACATTGCCAGGAAACAGTGGTGGCCAACAATACAATCATTATTATAAGTCGAGAGTTCAAAGAAAAAGTCCTCAAAAAATTGAAGATTAGAAATGATGTAGAGTTTAAGTTCAAAACAAGCTCTTACTTCTGTTGGGGTCATTACACCTGGTATGTACAGAACTTCAGCACACTTGACATCGACCATAATGTCCTTAAAAAGGTAAAAAGGAAGCACCAATGAAATTATCTGCCAGATCCATATCTTCCACACTCGAGTGGGAAATTAAAAGCATGAGAGTGCAGAATCAATATGCATACCTTCACCGTGGCAGGACTCATAAGAAATTTGGCTCCAGAATTTATTGCATTTTTGGCATCCTTGACATTAAGGACAGTCCCAACCTGCAAAATACTTGGTGAGTTCAGAAGGAAATCCAAAAATTCCAACCAAGTATACATCTGGATCATATAAATGGCACTTCTTTTAATTGAAAATGGCACAGTAAAAGCATTTGAAATCCAATAGAAAGATATTTTTTTGGATAGAACTCTCAGTGAGTATGACCTGCTCCTTGTTTGATGGATTGTGAAACCAAAAAGAGTCTCACTATTTATATCAATCTATGTATGTTGGAAAAATTCTCAACAAGCACACCTATCACATCTATCCAAAACCAGATTGCACTTACAACTGCATCTACTTTGATTTACTTCAAATGTGCCAAAAGAGCATACAGAAAGGCAGCCATTTACATTGGCGTTTTATCATGGAACCAGTAGATAAGTTAATTTCATCATCACAAATCCATAAACACTCCATGCTAACAAGTACTGAAAAATTGTTGTCCAGTGTTATTTACAGACAGCTGTTTCCTTAAGTGGAGACTTTGGAAAAGATTTTTGTCGAACACACTCAATTGAACTCAAAATGAACACAAAACGATATGCTAGTAAATTCAGATGGAGATAGAAAGATTGTTACTCCTAAGGCTGGATTAGGATTCTCCTGCACTAACTGCTGTAGAACCTGTGCGAATGAGAATAAAAGCACATAAACACTCTGTCGGAGCCAATTGGAGAAATTAGAAATACACAGTTCTAAACAACCTCAAATACGCCAGGGGTGGACATAACAATCTCCAGCTACATATCAAGAAAGAGAAACAAATTAGAAACCATCACTAGTTTAAAAAATACATACTCCGAGTAATGGCAAAACTAGAATAAATTAGAGCGAATCTCTTTACAAAACGGTAACATAAAGCAAACATTTCCAAGTGAGCAGGCAAAGATTGTCAGGCGTTCAAATTACAAGAGACCAAGTAATGGCAAGAATAAAGCAACTGCAATTCGCATGTTAGCAAATATGCCATCTAAGTGGGTGAGTTCTTCCATACTACCCATAACAAATGCAGCCAATTCACCTTTTTGGATCATTCTGATCAACCTTGAAGCTTTAGTAGAAGCAATAATTATTAATTCATAAGAAAGACAAGAACGTCGATTGAATAATAAAGAGAGAGAATAAAATTTTGCACCGAAAAGAAGACTCACAACTGAGATGCCACCGCTAAGTGCAGCACGAGCAGCTTTCAAGGCCTGCTCCGCACTATCCAAGAGAAAAGAGTAAAATAAGCAGTTGTCTACACAGAGATTGCCAAGCTCAATTTAGGACACAGACCAGCTACGAAGACATACTACCACGTAAACATACAGTTTAGTCTCGACTCTCTACACAGGTTACACGTCAACCGACTTCAAAGAAAAAGTCTCGCAATTAAGAAGGCATATATGGGAGAGTGAGAGACCTATTGGCACGAAGGCAAGCGATGACGCCAGAATTCTGAATCTGCGTCAAGGTTTTGTCGATAGGAGACGGAGAGAGCTGAGGAGAATAGCAAGATACCCTAAACGGTGACCGTGTCGATGAGCTCAGAAGGCTTAGAGAAGCCGAAGAAGTGCGAGCGCAGATGCCGAGGCTCGTTACGGCCATATCCACTACCTTTTTCCTATCCTGCAATACCAGAGACTAGAGAGACAGAGACAGAGACAGAGAGGTAGAGAGTCCTTCGGTATGGCAATTTTGTTTTGAGCGGGAGCGGGATTTAGATTATCCATGGCCAGCTTTGATCATATCTGGTGTTTGGAACTAGGAATTGGTACGATAAGTGAACCTTAAGTAATTTTTTTTTGAAAAAAAATAGTGTTTATTATTAAAATATTAATTTTTTGAGTTATGTAACGTAAAATTATTTTTATATACTCATTGTTCACTCTATTTATACGATTTGTCAAAGTAATTATTTTATATTAAAAAAAATTGACGAATCCAATCATATTAGTAATCAGTAAAATGCATAAATAATACGTAAAAGTGACTGTACATAGAGTTTTTATATTTTTTTTCTTATAAATTCTATATTGACTCATTTTTTTCAAATGAATTACGTAATATTTACATACTCTCCGACTGTAAATATTATTTGTCTTTATATATACTGGATTAACTTTATCCATCGGTAGCATGACCAAATTAATACGACCATCAATTTGGCAAAAAATTCTTCTCCTTTTATCCTTTATATTTTCATATTTTCGTATTGCAGTACTACTACTGATTTATTTTAATTTGTGCATGCCTTTAATTCAAATTATGTGCCGGCCTTTGACTGATTTATTTTAAATGACAGATTAATTATGTTATAAAGCATTGTAATTATAATTTCACTCCATATTTAAGATTAAGTTCATATATTTGGACCACAATTGGATTTGAATTCAGGTTTACATGTATTTAATACACAATAATGTTAGGTGTAAATCTTAAATAAACAATTAAGTTATTTCATGCAAGCTCTTAGTCTGTATAAAGTGAGTCCCACTAATTAAAAAGATTATATTTATTTATATTTTTCATGGCGTGATTCACTTTTTGACAAAGAGCCGGAGACTATGCGAGCTTGTACAAATCATTACATTTTAATATAATATATAGTATCTTTTAAATTAATGAAGAATATTTTACCATATTTATATATATAGGTGGTCATGATGAGTATAAAAGTACCCCCATGCAAAATGTCTTGTGTTTTACTTCAATATCTTAACTCAAATAATTTCATTACTACTAAAAATTATCTAATTATTATTCACAGATATTCCGAGTGTCTAAAGGAGCCTTAAATGTGTTAATTAATCAAGATATTCAAATTATTGTCATGAAGATGGCTTTATATATATGAATTAGTGCAATTATTCTCTCTCGGATTATTTTTTTTTTGTTTGCAATAAAGGAAAATAACTTTGATTATATTGGAGAATAAGTTCGACTTTGCATGGCTTTAATTATATTTACAGCTATATATATGTATGTATATATATGTGTAAGTTTTTCTAATAAGCATAAAAAATATAATCATTACAAGAAAACTGCTTATTTGTGACTAGTTATTTCTAGTCAAAATGAGTCTGTTTTGGTTGTAAATAGTCATTTCGTTGCAATATAAAATTGTCACAAATACATTTTTTCCTATAGTGAATGTAAAAAATACTAGCTAATTGAGACTTTATGATTAATTAATCAGACTGATTTGCTTTTGCGACTATTTAATTCCTATATATGATCACCTTCGAATCAGGTGGCCGGGATCATAGGAAGAAAGAAGCTTCCTAGCTAGTAACGGATGGGATATATTAATAATTATAAAGATTAAAGAGCTAGCTAGCTTTCAATAATGCAGATCAATATAATATATTACATATTATTAATTTGATCGACTAAATGATTTATTCAAATTATATTGAAATCTCATATATATTAATTATCACATAATTCCCAATGTCAAGCTGTGACAATGCTTGCATGCCTGTTCATTTAAATTATCCTATTTTCGACAAACCATTTTTTTAGAAAAAAAATGAAATTAATTCGGGGCTATATATCTAGTTGGCACAATCAACTGTCCATTTACGTACGGACCCTTAATTTGTTTTCCTAATTAAGAAATTAACTCTATAACCTAAAAAAAAGTTTATATATATTTTCATATATATTTTCGTTCAATATATAATGCAGTACTGATCATAATTTATTTTAATGGGTGCCTTAATTAATTCAAATTATGTGCCCTTCGACTGATTATTTTAAATGACAAAGATTAATTATGTTATAAATAATTATAATTTCACTCCATAATCAAGATTAAGTATTGATGATCATATATTTGGACCATAATTAAATTTAAATGCAGGTTTATGTGTATTTAATATAGAGTAATTAATATTGCTATGTATAAATCCCAAATACCAATAGACAAGTTTCGTGGATATCTAGAGTTTTTTTTATAATTTTTACGATGGATTTAACTTTTTTATAAAAATGCATGTGCTAAATTTATCTTTTTGGGACATGTGTAAATTAATAATTTCTTTTTAATATAATATAATATATTTAAAAATTAAGAATATATATCTTACCTATATTTATAGAGGTGGTCATGACAAGTACAAAAGTATATAAGAAGTACCACCCATGCAAATTGGCTTGTGCTTTACTCCAAATTTACAGGCAAAAGTTCAGCATGCGTGTGTACGTATAGTTCTCCAGTGATCTCCACATGCATCATGTGTACGTATATGTTCATTCGAATATTCAGCGGTCCAACAAGGAAATTGCAAAAAAATACTTTCAATTTGGAAACAAAAACAAAGAGTACTGAGGATCAATAACTTTAATTATATCGAAAATAATAAATTATATATTATGCCCTAGAAATTAATTCTCTCAAGGAAACAAACAGTATTAACATCAACATGCATGCACCTAATAATTATCATGTATTAAGCATTCAGCAGAATCATACAACATTAATTATTATAATTGCTATGAACTGTGGATTAGCTAGATCGAAATTATAACTAAATGACATGATAATTCTTTTTGGAATTTCATTAATAAAATAACTAATTATTATTAAATTAAAGCTTGAGTGACAAATCCAGTCCCTGATGATCAGTGTCGTGATGATCATTGCTTCTCGGAGGCAGCAGCTGCTTGTCTCGGTTCAGGAAATCACTGGTACTCGGCCTGATTTCGTTTTTGATTGAAGTCATGCTATGAATGTTGGTGCTAGAAGATGCAGCACCAATTTCCTCAAATCTCGAAGAAGTATTATTCCCTGCAGAATTATGAAGTGTAATTGCACCATTATGTGCCTGAAAACCCTCCAGCCTTAGCCTCTGATCAAGGGATAATGGCTGTGAATTGTTCATTAGCATGGCCTGCCTTGATGACCAACCGCCATGGCCAAATGGACGAAACGTCGACGACCCCGATGAGCTCGGCCATGGCAGACTAGAAGAAGCTGGCTTGTGAATCATGGATTCCATCCGAACCCCAATATTATTGTTAGATCTTTGAGAACTCAAAGATCCATATTTAGGGTATTGTGAAGAAATGCTTGAATAGGGATAGTAATTAGGAAAGTTTGGGTGTCCGAAAGCACTCGCCGCCGCCATATCCATCCCTGCTTGACGTCGTTTAGCCAATGCACGCTCTTGTTTATGGGCGTTTTGATGCCCTCCCAATGCTTGGGACGTGGAGAACTCTCTCTTGCAAAAGCTGCATGAAAAAACCTTAGTCGTCGTCTCTGATACTGACAGCTTTTCGCTAGGCTTCTCGTCCGAGATTGGCTCCTTGGCAGCCTCCTGATCGGAAGAAGAAGAGGAGGAACCAGCATTAATGGCAGAGTACTTGAAAAGACTGAGTTCCATATTCTCCGGCTTGCCATGACAATCGTCGGAACCAGGGCCATCAGAAAGCTTCAAATCCAGCAAGACACGAGAAGTAGTAGTAGTAGTACTACTCGATCCCACGGGCCGTTGCTGATGCTGATGATGATGATCATCAACGTCAACTAGACCCTCGATGATTTTTTCTTTTAGTTTCATCATCATCTTTCCTTCTTTGAATGAAGGTTGATCTTCAATGGCGGCTGAGATGCTAGAGGCCGCCTCAGAAGGGCATGGTTCAGAAGCACAAGTACCGTACTGAGGATGAGATTCCATGGCAAAAGTACTAGTGATTAAGATGTTTGAAGTTTTGTGGGGAGTTTGAGGAAGATAGGAGGGGAAGATGTGTGCCTTTTATTAAGGGTTACGAGTTAATGCAATATCCTAAGCGTATGGAAAGAAATCCCAATGAGCAATTACTACAAAAATGCAGTTTTTGAAAGCAAGAGAAGACTGAAGTATTGAATTAAGAGTACTAAACTGGCATGGGCATGGCTGAGATATGGTCTCTGAAGGATGATGATGATGGGATTAATTAGCCAAAAGAATATTCCAAAAATAGAATCAAGTACAAAGGTGATCAAGCTGTTTCAATTCTAATGAGTTAGTCAAACTTCCATGTATAAATGGGGATCAATAAAACCCTAAAGGAAACAACTCATAAGGGTTGTGTACATGGAAATATAGAGAGGAAAACACACGGTATTTGCCTCTTCAAGTACTCCAAAATTAAATTATTTAAGCACAACGATATTTAGATATATCCAACATTGGAAATATTTTTTTTAATTAATTTGCATTCATCATCATTTTAAAATAAAATTTTGGGAATTATATATAGTGTGAGAGTTTTTCATAAAGTGTGATAGTATTTTTCATAAGATATGGAGTGCAGAATGATGAATAGACCTGACCGATAAGAATAATTTTTCATATTTAATTAATAACTTTTATGCTTAATTTTCACAGGAGTACTACTTAAGGCGTGAAATTGTATGAAATATTTTTTAATTAAAATGTACTGGTGTGGCGACATATAATATATATATATATATTAATGGACTATTAACTAATTAATAGCCAATTGGTTTTGGCAATTTATAATTAATTAATCCACAGATTGGATGTCATGTCATGAATATTTTATCAACACAAACAAGAAATCTGACGATGATTTCCTCTGGAAATATATATAGGCTTTATTTATTTCTTTTTTATTTTTGGTTGAAATTGATTAACATATCATGTGCTAATAAATGTAATTCAAGGCTATATATTTTATATATTAGAAAGTAATGAGTTTCAATATATGGAACAGCTTGCAAATTAATTAATATATATAGAAGCTTCTTTAAATTTAATTTCGAATCCTCGGGTCGAGTTGCGCATACACTATATATATATATATATTAAAAAGACTCAATAAAAGTATTACAATTATATATAATTAATTATATATAATTTAGATTAATATTTAAACATATTGAAAATCTCCGTAAGAAAATATATTTGAGCTGTACATGATGCAATGTCCAGATCATATACAGTATGCTGCATGCATTAATTAATTTTAGTACGGTATCATGCATTTAGGATGCACAGCATGTATAATAAAAGTAATTATTTAGCAATCATGATAAGCATTAGATAAAGATTTTATACCTTTTCAAAAAAAAAAAAAAGAAAAGAAAAGATTTTATAAAAACTAAAATTTTAAATTAATTGATATAATTTTAAATTAAAAATAATATAATATATCAAATAGTAGATTTTACTAATTTTATAAAAATTTATTATGATTAAAATACTTTTCTTTTGCTAATATACACTTAAAATTAAAGAATAATGTTACTTATTATCACACACACGACCACATATCAAATTTCATTTATTATTTTTGTCATTTTATTTAAACATATATATTTAGACAGACATCAATATATGGCATTTAAATAAATTATAATAATAAATCACATGTTAGGTGTGTAGTGAAAGAGATAATAAATAGAATATTATCATGAAAATTTGTTTTATCAGTCATTATTTATTACCTCACACTTTATAAAAAATACTTTTACATCTTTTATAAAAAAAATTATAAATATAAATAATGAAAGTGAATAGTGATTGATGTATAAAATTTATCTTTTATTATTCACGTAATTATGGTATTATCTCGTTTTCAAACATGTCGTAAACCCCCCTCTAAAGTGTGATTGCATAGGCGGTTTCTAGAAGAGAATCTATTCCATGGCGGCAAGGTGATCCGGAACTGAAGCAAGCCTTGAAATGAACAGTCAGTCAGAAGAGCAAAACCTGATTTAAGAGGGGGAAAAGTATTGGGTGCTAAAAAGTGGATGCGAAAATAAAAGGAGCGGTGCTACTCCCACCGCTGGTATCCACCGCTCCCGTTTACTGTTAGTGTAAAATTATGTGTTTTTTTATTATATATTTTTATATTTATTTTTTTAATATATTTAAATATTTTTTAAAAAATAAAAAAATTTATAATATTATTAAAAGATATTTATTTAATTATTAAGTAAAAAAAATAATAAAAAAATATAAAAAATCAGAAATGTAAAAATCAGCGATAAAATTTAACGTTAAGAGTAGCAATTTTCAAATAAATAAAGGAGAGAGGGTCCAAAAACAAAAGTGAAAATTTTTCAGAAAAAAAAAAAGAAAAAAAAAACAAAAGAGAAAAAG
>QEOT01008720.1:37003-58781 GCA_003123785.1 Pterocarya stenoptera | reverse complement strand
AATCTAGGCGTTTTAAAGGAACTTGTAAAGGCGACTTTTATGTTAAGGAGACATTTATAGCCTTTTCAAAAAGTGGGGAAAAAGTCAAAAACTGTTTTTTTTTTTAAAAGAAAAATTCTATTTGGAACTTGTCTAAAAATGCATCTTCATATCTTGATTGATAGGTTTGGAAAATACATCTCACACAAAATTTTCATCTTATTTTATCTCATCATTATAATTTTTTTAAATCTCCATATAAAATATAATAAACAATTCAACTTTTTCAAATTCTAATACAATTTTTTCAAATCTCAAAACTAAAAAATAATATTTTAAATTTTAAAACAAAATACAAAATTCTTATCTTACCCTCTACACCTAGAGATTTGGATACAAAAAAATCTTTTAACTCATTTCATCTCTTTTAATCATTACAATTTTATTAATTTTTCATATAAAATACAATAAACAATTAAAAATTTTCAAATATCAAAATAATCATATTAAATAATAATATTTAAATAATATTTTATTTAAATTTTAATTTTTATCTCAATTCATCTTAACTGAATTGGGTGAACTAGAGTTTTGTCATGGGGTTAGGGCTATACATGAAACTAGAAAACCGGCCGCCACCAACGCGAACCGACCGGCTGCGTCAGGAACCGACAGGAACCAGTCGGCATGCGGTGGAAATTTCAAGAAATCGACGTTCAGCGGTTCGGTCCCGGTTTGAACCTGGACCGAATCGCTGAACCGACCGATATAATAAAATCATTTATTTTTTTAATATACCCTTGTCAAAACTACGCCGTTCCACTTAAGTGGAACGGCACCGTTTTAGTTAATAAGTATTACAACAGATCATGGAAACGACGCCGTTTAGCATTAAATCAAATGGCGTCGTTTTATTAAGAACGTAAGGAAAAAAAAAAGTCTAAAGCAACGCCGTTCCACTTTCGTTTTGAGATGCCACTTCTTCTTCCCTAGCTTCTTCTTTCAGAATTCGAATCTGCAACTTTCTCTCTCTCTCTCTCCTCGGTAACTCTCTCTCTCTCCTCGGTAACTCTCTCTCTCTCTCCTATGCAACTCTCTCTCTCTCTCTCATTATTCTTTCAGTAGATAATCGTCGGTAGAGGAACTGATACCGACCGTGAATTGTTGGAGAACCGCCAGAGAACCGCTCAATTGGTTTCCTCCTCTCCATTGACCGGTTATGGTCGGTGGCTCCCCCACTTTTTCAGACGTCGGTCAGCGTCGATTTTGTCCAAAAACCGTGCCGACAAGGTCGCTTTTCACCCCTACATGGGGTTACTAGTCTGGATTTGTTCCGGGCCAATATGAACAGTATTAATCAGAAGACGGTTAGCTGTGTGTTGAAAAGGAGGATTCGTTTTTTCAACATCGGTAAAATACTCCAACAAAAACATGGGCATGGAAATGGGTTTGGGTTTTCTATTGCCTTAATATTCCATTATCTGTGACATGCTTAAATCATGTGTTCTTCATCCAGATTACCAAATCCAGAAGGGTTGCCATCCAAACACAGTTTTTTGCAATATCTGGTCTTTTGCAACTTGTGATAACACAGTTTTTAACTTTACATCCTTTCTTCAATGCAGTATTATTTAATGAATTTGTTGGTGCTTAAATGAACTCTTCATGCTCTTTTAACAGACCGACAGGGATTCACAGAACGAAACTCACATTTTGGCGTATGATAGCCAAATCAATGAAAGTGAACGAAATTTCTTTTTGGAGAAGAAGATGAGGAATCTGAATAAAGCAGCGATGAAAATAGCTAGGTGCATTGTATCATAAGGGGTAAATACTTCTATAAGAACGATATTCTTTTGCTTTACATATTACTTGTTCTAGAAGTTCATAAATTTAGTAGGCAAACATGATTGGTTGACATTTTTTTGGTCAAGGCTTGGTGAGGTACTTGGAGCTTTGACATTAAGGTTTCTTCAATACACCCTTGTGTTGGTAGGGCTGCTCAAATTTGTGGATGAGAAACTATTTTATTATGTCGTATGGGTTGTGCATTTCTAGCAGTTTAAAGAGGAATCAAGACAGAGGCTTAACATGTTGCAGGATATACATCAATTTGCACGTGGTATACTGCAGGTGCCTTTATTAACTGCGGCTTCAACCTTTCAATGGCCAGGCTGTCTCTCCCTGTTCTTATTGCCTACAATTTTGTCGGTCTAGTTTTCCTCCTTGCTCATGGGGAGGGGTTTGGGTTATGTTTAGAGTTTCCAGTCAAGTGTTATTCTTTTTGTTCTTTATTAATTTTTCCCTGTATTTTTTACCGGGGCACAGTTTTGTAACCATATATTCGGTATCATTCCTAAAAGGCCAAGCAATTTTGTTAAAAACATGAGCTTGCCTGTTTTGATCCTTTAGTCTGCTTCTTCCATTTTTGAAAATGTATCATGCATACATAGGATGCCAATTAGATTAGGATTGCAGTATGGGCACTTAATAAAGAGTTAAAGACCAAATATTAGACTTGGGTTAATCTGCACTAGTGTTGATCCAATGCTGGAATGGGCATTTGTTTACTTGAATTAGAGTTACTTTGACACACCATGAAAGGGGCTCTTGGTCTCTTTCTCTCTCTCTCTCCCCACTCAAACTCTAAATACTAGACTCTAAGGGGTTAAATTTAGAAAACAGCTTCATGTATACTTTGGTATTCTCTACTTTGTTAGAGAAAGGATAAAATTGATGACTAGATTTCATGGCTCCCAATCCAGTTGGAAGCTGGCATCTAGCTGGGGCCTTCATGATGGCAACTTTCTTCATGCCAGTACCTCATCCTTTGCAGCCAGTTAACATGTTTTTTTGTGGATTATTTTCGTTTAACTGTGAAAATTGTGTGGGCTAATTGCAGTTGCGCTTGTGCAGGCTGGACATGCAGTTTGAGCTATATGCACTTTTGATCGTACTTTGGACATGCAGTTTCTATCCCTTGCTGCAGCCTGGTAGTTTTCCTCTCTGTTATGTGCATTTTATTTTGCCATGGTTGGCTTCTGCATTCTGGTTGTTGGGTTGAGCATTAGGCTACAAGGTTGAGAATTTTCTGCTTTTTCTTGGTTGTGCTGTTAACTTGAATGAAGGCCATGCAAGTGGTGCAAAGCCGGGTCCTGTGGGTTTAGGGCTGTTCTTAGGCATTTCCTTTTGCCATTTTATGGCGCAAGTATGCATCACACCAAGGTAGGTCCCATGGGTATTGTACTTGGGTATTTTTCTATATGGAGCTGAAATTAACCAAAAAAGGAAAAGGAAAAATACAAACATAAGGATAGTAAGTGGAGAGAAGACTAACCAGGATACAAACATAAGATGCTTAACCAGATTTTAGAGATCAAGATGCTAATATTGAGACTCTTTTAATAGTTTTATTTATTTCATAATGACTCAATGTATGTTAATTTAATTACACGTCTTATACTACGTAGTACCTGCTGGTCCTCAGAAGTCAGAACCCAGAAAATAAAAATAAAAATAAAAATAAGAAAAGCTTCCAGCACACACAAGCCTGGAATCCAAGTCTTTTCTAAATCTTCTCACATGCTTATGAGAAAATATTACTGTTCCATTACATTCTATTCTTTTGCTGATAAATCCCCATTAACTTTCTTCCAAGTCTCTTTGGGAGGCATGGGAAGGAGCTCCCTTACAGGCCTTTATTTTTTTCTACATTATCCTACAAGCATTTGGATTTTCTTCACTAAATATTGATATGATATTTCCATTGCTACTGTTGTTATTGTTGTCATCACTGTAGTGGTCCATCCTACTGTAATGTATGCGTCGTGGCGGTGACCGGACATACTCATATTCGGTGACATAAGGTGATGGCCTGTGTGTGTTGTAGCTGTGTGTAACATACATGGGTTGAGGTGGCTCTTGTGGCAATCCGTGGCCTGTATGGTACTTATGCTGATCTCCACTATAACCATGACTGTAACTGTATCTGTAGCTGTAGTCAGGTGGATGGCGGTATATTACATGGACCTCTCCTACGTCTTTTGGTCCAGTGGGTTTGTCTGTTGGTTGGCTTGCGTTATTGTCTGGAGCCCCAGGTGGTGGTGCAGTATCTGCTGGTGGATTCTGAGGCGGTGCTGGGGGGTCTTTTGGTGGATTTGGTGGTGGGGCTGGTTCAGCTGGTGGTGCTTCTGGTGGGGGAGGGTTTGGTGCATCAGGGGCTGGTCCACCACCTTCCTGAGGTGCTTGTTCTGTTGGTGGAGCAGGGGGCTCTGTTGGTACCATGTGTGAACAAATGGTAACAATTTTCCTTGTCTTCTTAAGGGCTTTGACAATTTTTTCTGGATCTGCCCACCCTATTATTGTTAATTTTTGTTGAGAGAAGTCGATGTAGAAACCATATATACCTGTGGAAAATCAAAACCAACTCAAGAATTAGCAGGCACACCCAATTTTGTAGATGATTCTCTGTTTACCATGAACGAAAATTCTGAAGACAATAATTCAGGAGCCTTCTTGATATCAGTTGCTTACCATTAATGCCATGTAGTGCTTTCTTTATCTTTTGTACACACCCATTGCAGTCCATTCGGACCTGTATCTCAGTGACCCGAGGTTTCTGCATTTGAAAAAGACTAATCAGTTGGAAAATGCCTTGCAATGTACAATATGGAAATTAAGTGTTCTGCATAAAAATGATATAGGTGATGTGGGTTTGGAGGCTTACCTCTAACTCGGGAATCATGAGGCAATAAGGAAGATAGAGGAACAAAGAGATGTGTGCTTGGTATGTATGGCGTATTGGAGATGATGAAGTGAGAATGAAGAATCCAATAGGTGGCATTTATTTGTACACGGGGTTGGAATACTTTGAAAGCAAAAGGTGTGGGACATACAAGGAATCTCTTTATAGAAGAAAGAAGGGAATTGATAGCTTGATTATCTTCCAGGAGTCATCGTCAACTCTTAAAGAAAGCATAGAGGAGTGGGTTCAAGAAAGGGGTTTTAAAGGGAATTTACTTTATGACGGATGAACATCTATAATCAGGGGACGTGGGAGAGACAGATTAGGATATCCAAAACCGACCATGCAAAATAGTTAAAGTTAGAGCAGATGACAAAAAAACCTTGCATGCCTGCTTTTTGGGTCAAACAATCAAAAGCAGCTTTATAGGCTGAAGGATATCCACTATCAACGAATTCTTTTGTCTCAAGAAACCGCTATCAAATTGTCAATGCAATCATAGAGATGTAGTTGATCTTTTTAATGATATTTTGGAGTTGGAAGGCACAAACCTTCTTTCATTTTTGTTGTAAAGGTTGATAGAAATTGAAAATAAGATTCCCCTACTGAAATTGACTCAGGATATTAAATATTTTGCTGTTAGTTTTATTAGTACATTGGGGATTGCTTAGTTTTAGATTTACTTCATAACCTAAACTACTAATGCTTGTTTTTCTTTGATAATTCATTCGAGCCAACTGATTCTGTTCTTATGCTAAATAAGTTGCTATACCTTTAAGTGGTACCATGAATTGGCAGTTTTGACTTCGAACTTGTTGAATGGTCGAATTTGCTGCATAATCCGTGAAGAACTGCTCAGTTTTTTTGTATTTATAAGTTTCAAGTAGCTATTTGAGATCTATTGCTTACTTTTTGCTTGATAGCAACTTGGTGAATCCACTTTTAATTATGCCTAGTATTGCTGCTTGTTAGAGAGGTAGTACTTCTGCTTAAACTTGGAGATTCCTTCATATAGTTACTTACTTGAAGCCAGTAGGCTTCAATTTAGCCATTCTTTCTTGATTTTGAACATGGTGCGAGGATCAATGCAGATGATTTTTCAGGCACGTAAAGGTTGGTGACTCCAATATATTGCCTACCAAATGCCCCCTCAACATTAATGGAGTACTAAACAATCTGTTCTACACCCAAAACTGGGCTTGTGTTGCTTTTTCAAGCACTCATTGACTAAAAGCTATATCTGGAGAGGAGCATATGCAACATTTTATATTATAAATTTCATACAAAGGGGTTTGGACTGTGGAAGACCGGAAGTTATTGTTAAAAATATCCTCACTTTAAAATAAAGTTGTGAAATAATTGTAAAAAGGGTTATATCTTTATCATTTTCCCAAGATTTAGGCTTTGAGTTTAGCTGGACCTGGATTATGGGGAACATACATCCCATCCTTGTTTTCTTATGGTAGTAAAGCTTCTCTCAAATATACTTTCATGCATAATTGTTTACACAGTATTAGAGCAAAGTTGCCACCAAAAAGGTTGATTCCAAGGTGTCGACATCACCTTAAAGGAAGATTCCTCTTGAATCCATAATTCCTCAAATAAATTGGCCAGGGGAAGATAGAGATCACAACACCAGCAGTATTTGGGGGTCTGAAGAGGTGGCTAGGAAATGAGATACTGCAGAATTTAGGAATTAATTTAGTCAGATGGGATTGTGGCAATGACTCTTTCTAGTCTTTCTTTTATGTTGACTTTGCCTGATCTTCCATTTTTTTTAATCGCTCTAGAACAGATCGAGTGGTAATCACGAACAACAAGGCAATGGTAATTCACATATTAATTATCTTTTGCACAATCTCAAAGAACAAAAAAGAAAATTTCTTGAAAGAAAGCAAGACATACATACATACACTCAGATAGAATCCATCCATTAAAACCAGATGCCGAAAATCATTACATATATAACTTGTTTTAAGTATAGGCACGAGGGTGCGCCAAGAGGTAGGCCTCCACAACTTCGTACATCCCAATGGCTCTGTCCTTTCCAAGCTCAATATCCTCTTCTTTGATCTCTACACCTTCTTTTGCTTTGTATTCACTGCTCAACTTACAGATACATCCTCCTCTGCCATATCCCTCAAACTTCACCTCATAGGTAATATATTCAAGCTTGTCCATTAATGCATCGCCTTCGATCAAAGTGTGCTTGCATGTGAACTTCTCCTCATCAATTGCATCAATCCTGTGCCTCACATATTTGAAAGGACTTGCTGCATATTGTAACAAACAGACCATTTTTATTATGTTACAACTAACATATCACTACAGATTTGTTTTCAAAATACAGATATTGCTAATTCACCTTCAGTGAAATTGATCTGTTTGATGCTCCCAGCCTCTCCTTGGCCTTCAACAAATTCGATACTCTTTATGGATGAGAACATGAGCTTGGGGCAGATGTTGTGGGAGTCCATGATCAAGGCCTTGAACATCCTGTCCGGAGTAACCTGAGTTGCAAAAGAATGGCTGATTTTGATGACACCCATAACTGCTGAAACTACGAACCAAGGGCAATGCTACGAAAAAAGAGATGAAATGAAGGAGGGAATAGTATTGAGAGCGGAATGGGAAGACCTTATATTTGTAGCTATGCAGAAATTGGTGCAAGGGTAGGTGGCTTTGGCTTGATTTAATATTTTAATATTGGTCTATGTTCAAAGTCCACTGTGGTGTTCAATTATAGTATGAACCTGAAACTCTTTGTCAAGTCGACCAGATCAACACGGGATGGAAAGAGTTCTTTTTAAGAAAGAAAAATATCCAGGGCCACGAGTAGTGACACGGAGTGTCCATGATTTCAGATTAGGTAGACCGTTTTTTTTTTTTTTTAATTTTTTTTAATTTTTTAATTTTAAATATGGGAATCTCTTTTAGACATCCACTTTTATTAATCTCTTTATTTGATCGGTCCAAAATTGGAAAAAAAAAATTCACTAAAAACCCATTTTAAAAAAAAAAAAAAATTTCATTCAAGTACAAGCAGCACATGAAATGGTTCCTGGCCTCTTAATTTATCGAGTGATATATCGATTTGAACAGTTATAACGCAACTTCGATATCTTATTTTCAATTTCTGTGGAGAGAATGAAAAAAAGGAAGTTAATTAATATTATTAGTTCATTCGAAACTTTAACTCGATGCAAAATGAAACAACCACAGGAACCATGGTTATGTTGTCTAGCTCTCATCCAAATCAGGCTTTTAACTTTCTCAAGAGAGTATAGCTTTATTGGAAGAAACAGTGAATGATTACAATAATTAACACCCACAATCACTGGTGACTGAGAATTATTACAACGCCAATCCATGGCGATTACAGACAGACAGACAGACAGACAAAAGCATAAGCCACACCATTAAAAAAGAGCACTAATATTCAAGAAAAAAACAGTGCTGATTAAGCATAGGCATCAGGGTTTTGGAGGAGATAGGCTTCTGCAACTTTGTACATCCCCATTGTTTTTTCTTTGCCCGCCTTGATGTCCTCTTCCTTGATCACAATGTCACCCTTTGTATGGTACTTTGTTGTCATCTTATTTTTACTGCCACCATCTGGTGTTGGCTCGAATTGGACCTCATGAGTAATGAATTCCAGCTTCTCAGCCAATGCATCACCTTCGATCACAGTGTATTTGTACGAGTAGTTCTCTTCATTCACCTCATCAATTCTGTTCTTAAGTGTGCTGAATTGACTACCTGCATGTATAACAATCGTGTTACATTCTTGATCTCCAATATTAAGGTTATCTTACTGTATCAATCTGACATTATCCATTGACCATTGATTTTCTTTTTTTTGTTTAGAGAAATAAGAGTTGATCTAATGCTTTATGAGCAATGTCACATCAGCACAGTCTGACAAAAGTGAGACGAGAATGCGGTATATAACATAATTCTTCTAGGTAAAGATGTGAAATCTTGTAATGATAAAATAACATATGCTAGCTTGGTTACCCTCGGCGAAAGTGATCTGCCTGATGCTACCAGCACCTCCATCCCCTTGAGTGAATTCAATGCTTTTAATAGCCTGTGGCATGAGTTTTGGGATCAGGTTGTGAGCATCAAGGACCAGGGCTTTGAACAATCTGGCTGGAGTGATGGGGGAAATGTACTCATCTGTATATGTGATCACACCCATGATATCCTAAAGGATTAAAACTAGCTGGGAACTTTTAACTTCTAAAGAGGATGGGTTGAGAGTGTTGAGTTTCTTCAACTTGATATGGAATATAGCAGGGAAATGGTATTTATAGTTTGAAGTCAAGGCACTCTTGTTCCCGGACTTGCTCCTTTCGGCTGTAAGTCTTTGTCAGGGTGTGCATTAGATTAATGACTATTTAAAGGTATTGTCATTCTCGAGGTTAACAAAGATCAAGATTATGGATCTCGATGGCATATGTATGACACCCTTACGGCTTGGGGACAGGTACGCAAATGTACAAAAATGTGGATCAAAATAATCCCAAGCAATGAAACATGCAAGTACGATGAAGGGATAAATGCCGGCAGCATGAGAATAAAAACTAGGAGAATTGACAGTGGCATCGCTGCTAATTGAGGTAAACCGTAAAAGGCATGTTGTTCTTTCTCAATTGACATCTTCACTGTAAATACGCCATCAAGATGTTTGCAGTTTCTTCTTAATCCGTGGGATATCATGCATATACGAGAATATGTCATGTACTGTTATGCATATGCATATACATATAACTATTATCCAGAGTTTTTGTCTCGCATTTCACTTAACTTCCATTATCTTTTAGGTGGCATACATCCAATATCCATCCTGTAAGTTTTGTAAGCAGAAAGGAAAGACTCAGGAATATTATCTTATGAACAATACAATTTCAATTCTAAAATGGTAGCAAAATGTATCTCCTAGGGGTCGGGACTTGGCTCAAGTGGTAAAGGCCTGGACTTGATCAGGTTTAAGGTTTAAATCCCCATGGGTATAAATAATCTTTAAGGACTATCGAACTAGAGGATTTTCTCCTTGAATTACCTGTGGTGCACTTGCAAGAAATTCTTTAAGTCGGCCTTCATTCCCCAGTCCATTAAACTAAACATATAATAAATAAATTTATTTTCTTTTATGATCTAACAATCTATATGTTCAAAATCCTTAAAATTAAAGCTTATGACTTACTTATAGAAAAAATAAAGCAAAGGACCACCATCATTATCATCAAAATAGTTTTAACCATCATCATCTTCCTCATATACTTTATAAAATACCATTCTAGACAAATAGTTTGTGAATGGTATTTTAGTTTGTGAAATTGTTTTTGTGTAATACCTTAGTGGTTAGAGCATTTCCCCTTTTTTAAATGCGCTTCGCTTTTGGTAAGAAAAGCATTTATACCTTGGCACTTTGTGTTAAGTGTGCCTTTACCAAATTTGAAATAAGTTCCTGTTTCCTTACCTGAACAGTCTGCTCATTAGTTTTAGAATGGATATCAAATCGCTATTTCAGTGTCAAGCCATCAGTCCATTTCTTCTTATGAAGGTTAAGCAACATCTTCTCCTCAAGTTCATTCTTCCTGTAATTAATTGCTATAGAGCAATAATGCCGATTTAACCCGTGGATCAATGCCTGAAAAAAACATCAAAAGAGGTCAAATCGCTGAATTGTAAAGAAAAGCTAGACTACAAATTGTTCAGCACTCACTTGAATGGATGGTTTATTAAGATGCCCAAGGTTAGATGTTGCATTTTGCTCATGGTTTGTGTGTTAATCAAACGAAATGCATCAATCACCACTTTCCCTTTTACACTCTGAATTGGGTCCACAACCACAGCCACAGCACGCTGATTTAAAGCTTCAAAACTCTGCAGAAGATAAAAGACTCAAGCATGTCAAGCATTTTGCTCAGGATTATGAAAGACAAAAGCCACCACCAAGGAAAAAAAAAAAAAGGAAAAGAAAAACATCCATACAAGCTAGAGAATTGGAAACATCAAAAATGATTTTCATCAAAATAATCAATTTAATTAACAAATTTGTGTGTATATATATGGTTGTTATTTATTAATTAACAGATAAGGAACACTCGGTGGACGAATTTAGATGTTTTTCTTTTAGTACCTTATTTATGTGGGCTTTGGCCATTGTCTTTGATGGAACTAGTGTCCATGAGTTTCTTGTATTTTTTTCTAGTTCCTGACTTGTAACTATGCTCAGTGTTTGTATACTTCCTGTGTACTTGGTCTTAATAAAATTTTCTTATTTATAAAGAAAAATAATATTTCATCTAAAAGATAACCATTAAATATCAATGTAGTCACAACCTATCTTTCCTAAACTAAACAAGTTTAAAAAAAAAAAAAAAATGAACTGATGAAAAGCCGATAAGACTCCACAATTTTGAGTGAAAAAGGCATGCTCCACACATTCACTCTCGTAGGATGCTCTTTCACCTCAACCTTATCTTTTGCCTTTTCCATTGCCATTTATCCCTTCTCTTCCCTTTCTCTCCCTCTCATTCTCATTCTCATTCTCATTCTCTCTCCACATTAAAGTAAATTCTAAATGCTACTCCCAATTAAATCAAATGCAGTGAAAGCTCAGCCAAGGGGCAGAGGTTTGGGCCCTTTCAATGCAAGGAGAGGTAGTGATGTATTGATGGAGCTAAGAGATGTTGAAAACTCGGGGGTGTGGAGGTTGAGTGAGTTTAGACTTTGTCAAATGGATGGAAGGAAAACCACAGGGAGGGAAGAACAAAGGATGAGCTATAGAAATAGAGCAATGGTGAAGGGAGGAGAGGAAAGGAGGGGAAGAGGGCTGAAAGGGGATGGCCAAATGGGTGTTTTCAGACTTTGACCTTCAGTAGAATTTAGGGAGATTTTTTTTTTTTAAAGAGATGAAGGTCACCTATCCATGAGTAACTCCCTCCCAATTTTATTAAAAAACTCTCACGTATGACGGATGAATACTGTAGTAACAAAAAAACCCATACTCAAATCGTCTCCACTAATATCTAACAGAAGGAATACCCAACCTATCTGTATGTATAAGCCCCTTCAATCTACCTGAACCAAAGTCCTCATCCAAAAAATCCCAATTCCCGCCACTCGCTCCATATTTAGATAAAAAATCCACTACCATATTAGCTTATCTAAACACATGTTTAAACTGAACATTCATCGATGATATAAGAGAAAGCACTTCGTCCCAAAAATCCCACAAATACCAATATTTACAAGTCCCCGAAATAAACCATCCCATCACTACACTCAAGTTCGACTCTACTAAAACAATTTGCAAACCCAGCTGTTGATATAGATAAAGCCCATCAAGCACTACTCTACACTCAGCAATATTATTTGTAGCCTGACCAAATGAAATGAGCAAAACCCCCAAGAACCCGCCCATTCGCATTTCGAACAACACCTCCCCCACCAGCCATCCCAGGATTTCCAAGGGACCCACCATCTACATTAAGCTTTGAGAATTCCCCTGTTGGAGGAGCCCAAGCAATTAACTTCAAATTTTTAACTTTAGTCGGCACAACGGGACAATTAAGCTCCCTTAACACTCTCAAATCATGATCCCCCACTACTTTAAACGTTTTCATGGACCCCGAGATATCTACAATAAAACCTTTTACCATCCGAATAATTTCCTTTGATTCAAATTTAGTATCTTCCATCCATGCCGCACATTGAGCTTTCCAAAGAGTCCAAGAGATCAATATAGGAATAATACCATGAAGCCAACGAACTTGCGAGACTAGAGAAGTCCGACACCACCATATATTCAGAGCATCTGTCCATACTCGAGCCTAAGGTAGTCGGATGCCAAAAAGAGCAGTAAGAAAATCCCAAACCTTCCTTGGTCCCTCCCCATCACAAAGCACATGATCCAATGTCTCAACCTTATTAGCAACACAATAATGGCATTTAGAAACTACCGGAATCCCAAGCTATTGGATAATGGCATCAACGAGGATAGCATTTAGACGTGCCAGCCAATGAGGATAGCAACGAGGATAGCAACGTAACATAATATTATTACTAACATAGATAATCCGTAAAACTGGAAAAATCGGATTGGATCGGATCGAAAACTGGAAAAACTAAAAGTTTCAGTTTCGGTAGTGAATTGGTCCGGTATTGATTCTTAAATTTTTAAAATTAGTATATACCGGTTCGTACTATAAATTATACAAAATTGGATCGAACCGGAATGGTTACACCCCTAATGATGGGGCTTGGTTCTGTAGAGGACCTAGGATTATCAATTGAAGGCATTCTTGAGTTTTCTTCGGGTTTGTTTTTGGGAACCCATATTTTCTCAGCTGCATGTCTTTCGGTATTATTGGCATTCTCAACAATATGTTTCTCATGTTTAGAAACAATAGGGGCCTTACCCAAAAGCTTTCTAAAATCCATAACATCATGCCCTTGAAGTTTACGGTGCCTACAAAAACTAGTGGATCTTTCATACTCAATTCTCTGCCAAAATCCGTCATCTCCAATACCAATCCAGATCATATATATCCTAGTGGATTTATCTGCCCCTAGCAAGGGGCAGATCATAAATCCATTTCTATGCATGCCTGTGCAAAAGATGGTCGTGTACGTGTGTGAGTGTGGACAAATGAGCTGCTAGAAATTTACCAATCAAGAAGATGAAGTAATGCCTTGAGATAAGATTCAACTATTTATTACAACCTAAAATATTTGGCCCCTCCAGAGTTATAATCTTGACTTCGTCTCTGGATGAGATAATGATAATTAAATAAAAAGATAACGATAACATTCTTATCTTATCAAATGACACTCTCTTTAAATACACTTGATCGATCCTTATATTTTCTTTTTTCTTTTATTTAAGGTAGCCCCATATAATTTTATATAATTCTCTATTTCTTAAATGTTTCTACTTTGACATTTTCTTTATTTAAATAATGTCCATTTGATTATAAACATTATTAACTCGATCTTCAAACAAGAGAACTCTGAACTGGTCCCTGTCAATCACGTACTTGTTAATATTCTATAGACTTGTATTGAAATATTAGTGCCATATATGGGATATAACTGGTTTGCTTGAGTTTACAATAGGTGGTTGTAAAATATAAGCACTCCCCTTTTCTTAAGGAGAAAGCAAATTAAACCATGTTTGAGTACCTTTGAAGTTGTGGACTAGACCACAGTAAAACTACAAGCCAAAAACTATATATTAGTTAATTTGTGATTGAGTGATCATGTACAGCATATAGTCAATAGGTTCTTGGAAAGTAGAACAAGTTTTGCGGCTAATTTTTTGGGAGGATATGACTCGAGTACTCTAGATCTAGCATGTTTTTAAAAAAAAAAAAAAAAAAAAAAAAAAATTAAGGATTCGAGTTTTTGTGTGGGAGGATTGTAGCTTGAAGGAAGAGAATTTAAGGTTTTAGGAAGGTGCTAATATGGGTGGTCGAGTTTAGGGGATTTTGAAATAAGTCTGACCAAGGGCAATACGGTCATTTCAATTGTTTACCACGTGTATAAGCTTTTCTAGAAGTTAATTAACTGATCGTGGTTGAGAGTTAATTAATTGGTTGTGATGGGGATTTAATTAACTTCTTGGGTGGAGAAATTAATTAACTACTTGTAATTTTTTTCACCCGTGTGGACACTACATGAGTTATGAGTACCCGTAGTAAAGATAGTTTTGGATAAACTAAGTGTTGATTGTTATTTTCTATGGTTATTTATGTGATCCCAATATTAAATCTTGAGTTATGGATTGGTTGTGAGATCTTTATGCTATCAAATTTAGCTTTTCAAAATGGGACACTATATTAATTAGTATAAAAGGACATTAGGTTGATTTCTCCGTGCTTCTTTGAAGCACGGGGAAAACGACGTGTTTTGTATTAGAGAAATGTATGAACAATATGATAGATGCGAGTAAGATTTTAAACTTGATATACAAGAATTTCAAGATAAGGTTGTTGTTATAGAGGATATATATTTGATTCAATAAACCCATGATATCCCTAAGCATAATATAGTTACATCAATTATGCATAATAGAGGGTAATGAAATTCACATTCCAATAAGGGAAAAGTACTTCAATAGAAAAAATTTAACATCGGTTTACATTTTTAAGATAAATGATAATTTTATAAGATATCAGAATAGATGTCTTTAATTAAAATCCCGATCTTACTCTAATTAATCCTGACTTTATAATAAGGTGATGACGATCATATCGTCCCAAAACTAGAAAGAGAGTGTGTATACTATCGTGGGATCATGTGATTACCGTGAATTTTGGTCATATTTAGAGACATGGTCAGACAACTCGTGAACGATGGAAAAGAGAACACCTACAACTTGGTATCGACAAGGATTGAGGTTGAACAGTGAATTCAATGCATGGGGACCGCTATTGTGACCAGAGCCATACATTTAATGCATATAGACAGTTTATGTGATATAATACGTCCACATACATAACATCAATTTCTTTGGTTTATCTCATGTCGGTTAGCTCAATTTTTGGACGTTGATATAATGAATTGAATTGAATTGTGATCAGTAATATTTTATGGATATATGAATTTAATTTTTTTAGATTGAGACGAGTTTATTAATTTTTTAGGTTGAAATATATGAAGTAGATTGAGATGAATTTAACTTTAATTTTAAGAGAAGTTGAAAAAGTAATGAGTCTCATCAATAATTACTTTGAGATGAAACATAACCTTAGTTGGTAGGACCTAAACAGGAAGTTGTCAAAATTTATATATTACTCATGGAAAATGTTAATTGTACTTAAAAAAAAAAGTTAACAAAAAACTTACTTCTTCATTTATCAGTTTAAGAAAAATACTACTCTGCCGCCCCATACATACCGCCCAAATGTACCGTTCAGTGATTTTTTTTTTTACTTAGTGATTAAGGAAGTGATTTTAAATATATGAATGTATTTTTTTTATTTTTTAAAAATATTTAAATCTATTAAAAAAATGTGAATAGAAAAAAAAAATAAAAAGATGAAAATATACATACGGTCAAACAGAGCGGGCTACTCTAGACGGCCGCCCGACTCATTAGCTTAATATATATTAAATATTATAAAATTTAAAATTCAAAATTTGAATTATTAAAAGAAACTAACAAAATAAATCTTTATAAGTTATTTATAAATAAAATTATAAATACACGTAGCAGTACTACTCATTAATCTTATGTCAAATGGCACCTAGTGCACGACAAATAGTTTAGACTATTTAATGGGGTAGCATATACGGATCTTGTGTTTTTATCGTTTTGTGTGGGGTTTAGTCTTGCCTATGAGCTGTGTCCTAAGCATCCTCAATGAAGAAACAACATTTAAAAAAAAAAAAAATGATAAACATCCAACAGTTGCAGAACTTCCACACTTCTTAATAAATTTCTTCTCAATTTTTTTTGTAGGGGTAAGATAATAAGATTAAACAAATGAGAAAGTACAAAAGGTGAGGAAAGAGAACTCCGATACGTGCCCCCAAATAAATTAATATAAGAGTAGAAAACAAAATACAAATTAATGGAAAATGGCTCATTTTGGTTTCACAGATCTCAACTCATTTAATCTCATTTCAATATTTTTAAACACCATTTAAATACAAACGCTTTTCAATTTCAAAATTTCAATTACTTAATCATTACAATTTTCTCAAACTTTCAAAACATAAAAAATAATTCAATTTTTTCAAATTTTAAAACAAATTAATATTAAAAAGTTATATTATGAATAGGTCGTGGGTAGGTCGTAGGAGCCGATCATCAGTCATAAGTTAATCTTGTTCTGATACCATATAGAAATACTTATTTCTCTTCATAAAAGTGCCTAATAGGAGAGTGAAGTAATTTCTTATAAAATTCAAGATAAATTTATTCATAAATCATGTAAGAGTTCTCAATATTTATTGCTTAGACCGAAGGATTTCTTTGACTTTTAGCAGAATATTTATTCTTATCGAAGATCAAGAGTGGAAAATGATTTTAAAACCGCAAGATATTATGGATTGATTGATGCACTTGAAAAATCAACAAAATTTTTATTAATTGACGTGACGGTTAATCAATTATAAGTTATCGTGAAAGGGTGGTGGCGGAGGGAAGAGGATTATATGCATTGACCTCACCTTCCAAGTCCTCGAGTACTGTTGGGAAATATTTTCAACATCTTATTTTCTCAGAAAATATAGCTGTTCAAATGAATTTGAACGAAGATTCACGTGAAAAACTGATCAAAAGTCTTTTGATTTTGGAAAGAAATGCGGTACTTATCTTATAAAAATAAATTCATAAACTGTTCTTGGTTAAAACGTTTATCTTTTAGAAAACTATTTAAGATGCCCTCAAGTTCAAAAGCTCTAGGGACTGAAATTTGGGGTACGTAGCCATAAAAAATAACTTGAAGCAGAGGATCACAAATTCTTAAAATAAGGAATGCAGTTTACAAGTAATATTACTATGATTCATTTTTATTATACATATAATGTATTGAAATTATGACACCAATAGCCTTTTTTTCTCTCTCATGAAGCAGAACATCACCAGAAATCAAGCATACAATTCACAACCACAAACTCCATTATTAGCAAGCCAAGACTAATGAAATGATTGACTGCAGGGGCACAAAACAAGCTGAAAGCCACAACAACATTAATGACTCTTCATGCAGGCCGAGATTTTTATATAGGCATGCATGCATGTGATCCAAACACAAGATCAAGCTTAATTTTTTTTAGTTGTAGGCATCAGGATGTGCCACGAGGTAGCCCTCAATAGCCTTGAAAAGTCCAGCAGCCTTCTCTTTTCCAGCCTTCACATGCTCTTCCTTGATCTCGTGGTCACCTTTGGTGTGGTAATGGCTTGTGCTCTTCACGATGGATCCTGCCTCATGGGCTACGAGCTTAATCTCGTATGAGATTGTCTCGATTATGTCACCCAGAGCATCCCCCTCAATCACGCTGTAGCTGTATGAGAAGTTTGCGTGGTCAATCTTGTCGACCCTCTGCTTCACATACTTGTATTGGCTACCTGCAAAATATTCCCCAAGATTTGTTACAACTCTTAATATGATCATATGTTGTCAGACTTGGATTTTCTCAAGCTCGATCTCAAGTGAAAAAGAGATGGATACATAAAGTGAGTCGTGCAATATTTATTAAGGAAAATACTTTAGCCATAAAAGAATTATATAAAAGTAAATTTACAAATTAATGTGACTTAATGTGGTACGTTAGATTGTAAGTTACTTTTATTATAAAGTATATCTAACGGATTTTATGAAACCACATTAATTTATAGGTTTACTTCGTGTAATCTCCTAATTGTGTCTGTAACCGTTATCATTTATTAAACATATAACATTGTAAAAAAAAGTCATGCTGATAACAATAAATACTGTAAAGATCAATTTATGTGTCTGACTCTACCACTATATTATATCCATAATGTTAAAAACTAACCTTCACCGAAGGTGATTTTCTTGATGGTTCCGGGCCCTCCATCTCCTTCAAGGATCTCGGTACTCTTGAAGGCTTGGGGTGCAACCTTTGGGACAAGGTTGTCGCCATCAAGAATAAAGGCCTTGAACAACCTTGGTGGTGGGATAGCTGAGATGGTCTCATGTTCATAAGTGAAGACACCCATGATGAGCTAATTAGGGTTTGGAAGTAGTGATGAAGAGAGGAAGAAGGAAAAGGAGAGGGTTGGTTGAATGAATTCAGAGAGCTTTGAGTGTGGAAAATATGAACACCAGAGGCTGGTATTTATAGGGTGAGGGTCATGATCATTACCTTGTATGAAAAGTCCCTCGCAAATTAATCAAACAATTTTAGCTACTTTCGTCTTTATTTTTTTGAAAGTCCCCACTACGAAACTTCAATGTTATTTTTTTAAAATCAAATGGGTTGCGAAATAGTCAAAGAAAAGCACCTTTGAATAATACATTTAATAATAATAATAATGATATTATTATTATTATTATTATTATAAAAAAAATGAATGATTCTAGATGCTGTAGTACTAAACTCAATTATTACTAAATAAAGAAAAAATAGCATTATAATTGATCACACATGTGAAGAGAAAAACAAATTGGCGGATTTGTCTGCTTGCTATCATATATAGTAATTTAATAAAAAAAAAGAATAAAAAAGGAAAACGAGATTGGTGACATAAATTTAAAAGCTTTTGTGTTTAATATATACCAAATATGTCGTTTATAGGTTAAAAAAAAGAAAAAAAAAAAGAAAAAAGCCTTTGGCTTTGGCATATAAAAACATTGGGATGTCCTATAAAATAAAACATTGGGATGCCCTTTTTTGTTGTTTTTTTTTTTTAGAAATTAAACTTAGTTCCATTTATTTATACAAACCTCCTATCTAATCTCATCTCATTTCAATTATTATAATTTTTTTAAATTTTTATACAAAAATATAATAAACAATTCAATTTTTTCAAATCTCAAAATAAAAATAATATTAAAAATTATATTCTAATAATATTTTATTTAATTACTATTTAAAACATCTATTCTTATCTTATATAATCTGTATATCCAAACACAGCTTTATATAGTTTGCATTATTTTGAAAGTTGCGAAAGACTTTGACAGCTGACTTTGAATAAGCATGGCCGGCCGGTCAGCCTAGCCTATCTCTCTCTCTCTCTCTCTATTTACATAAAAAGAAAATATATAAAAGTTAATTTTTCATAAGTGTTTTAAATTTTTTCACTTTTTTTCACAAAAAGGGTGTGCCGGACTTACTGAGTTTAAGGCCCCGCTTGGATACACAGATGAGATGAGATGAGATGTTTTGAATAGTAGTTGAATAAAATATTAGTAGAATATATTTTTTAGTATTATTTTTATGTTGAAATTTGAAAAAGTTGAATTGTTTATTATATTTTTGTATGGGAATTTGAAAAAGTTGTAATGATTGAGATGAGATGAGATAGTGGTTTTTTGTAAACAAACGGGGCCTTAGACTTTATAAATTATTTTCCCCCAAAAAAATAAGAAAGATTCTAATCAATTGGAGTAAGAAACAAAAAAAAATTAATTTATTCCAAAAACACAATAATTCTCAATTATGAAACAATATAAGAATGAGAATTTACCTGCAAACAACTAATTCATTATGCAATTTCTCTGTTCTCTATTTTCCGTCGCCCGTAACGGTTTTTGAGTAATTAGATGATATTTAATTGAGTGATTCATTTAAGAAACGGCGGTTTTTGACCTCTTAAGAACTAGAATGAGTGAGGCCTCTACTAAAGCCCAAGCTGGCTTTGTGTTGGGGTCTTCGGGCTTGGTTTGTTTTTATGAAGTCCGATCTAATTATTATAATTTATTTAAATTTTTATATAAAATATAATAAATAATTCAAAATTTTTAAATATTAAAATAAAAATTATATTTTAACAATATTCAACTTTCAATTTTTTTTTTTTTTCGTTTCAATTGTGTAACTAAACGAGATTAGGGGTGCTACCTGCATGGTATGGGGTGGGGTGGACCCACTCCCGCCTCGTACCATGCAGGGGGAGGTTTTGGCCAAGTTCCAACCCCACCCCCCGCCTCCAAGAGGCAGGGGCGGGACCCCTCGCCCTGCCACCGCTCAACCCAATAATTTTTTTGATCCAAATTATAATATAATTTAAATGATAAATTAAAATTTATACATTAAAAAAAATATAAATTCATTAGAGTTGGATTTTGGGTTGCCTTGGCCTCATAGACCAACTTTTATATATAGGTCAAAACAATATAATAGTTATACTTAAGCAATGTGGGACTTACTGTTCCACTAACTTGAATTCAACTTTAAGTTTTTAACAAATTACATATATCTATATATAATATATTTATATAAATTATTTATATAAATATTAAAATATAATTTTTTATATTAAATAGGGGAGGGGTGTGGAGCGAGGTGCGGGCCGGGGCCTCACTGGGGTCAGCCTGACCACCACCCTCACTAGGCGTCTTCCATGTGGGGGCGGGGTAGATGGGGGCGTGCCCCCGCTGCCCACCCTTAAACGAGATAGTCTCCACTCCAATGGCCAAAATAACAGTTATGGGTTGAGGAGACGGTGGCGTAAGTGTAACACCTATAGTATTGCTATTAGGGCTGTAATCGAGTTGAGTTGAGCCGAGCTTTGGCTTGTCGAGCTCGGCTTGACTCAAAATACTCGAGATTGAGCTCGAGATTTTTTTTTGTTCTCTGTTCGAGCTCGACTTGATAAGATAAACTCTTAACTCGAGCTCGAACTCGTCACACAAGCGAGTTCAAGTCGAGCCGAGCTCCAGCTCGAATTGTTTTCTTTTTTTTGAATAAGATTTAATAATTAATAAAATAAAAAATAAAATAAAAGACCTAATATTGAATTTATACAACTAACAAGTATACCTTTATTGAATTATAAAATCTTAAAAAATTTATAAATAATTAAAATATCTAACAGTTGATATTTATAAAAAATAACAATATATTAGCCTACATATATTATTAATATATACACTAAATATGATAGCATATATCTATTTCATATATGGTTTCCACATACTAGTATATAAGATTATTAAATTTTATCGACTAATTATTATACAAATTATAAAATATACCTATAAAGTATATTCACTATATAGACATAAGTAATTAGATTACATATTATATATTTAATTATAAAAGTGGTATGCTTATATTATTAGCTAATACATATATATGTATATATACATAGATGTATGTATATATTTATTAATATATGAATGAGTTTTAATTGAGTCGAGCTAACGAGTCGATTCGAGCATAAACGAGCGAGCCTTAATCGAGTCGAGTCGAGTTTTATCGGGTATGTGTCATTTACTAATCGAGTGGGTATCTGTTTTCACGAACGATCTTTTTTTTTTTTTTTTTCACGAGGTGAGTACTATTCGAGTTTAACCGAGCGAGTACCGAGCGGGCTATCGAGTAGACTGGTTCATTTACAGC